>JANEHU010005153.1:0-30979 GCA_027563435.1 Nasonovia ribisnigri | reverse complement strand
ATAATTTCGTAAGTGCTTGTTATTCGACTGATTTCAGCTCACTTATGACTGAGCCCAAGTGATAACGTTTAAAAAAACCTGTTTACGATTTTGGATTCACTTCGTACTCTTTACAAACATTCAACGTTTCGAGTACAATCCTTGGTTTCAAATATTAGTACGTCATGAAAGTAACATTGTAATCAGAAACTAATATACCTAATAAAGTTAGGTGTTGTTTAAACGTTTAAGTTCAAGCATTGAAACGAACATAAAAATATGCTTAATATGTATAATATATATACCTCATACATGTTATGAAAATTCAGTTCACACAGTTTTTAATTGATCAATATAAAACAGTTTTAATCATACACTCGATGTTTTCCGGATACACACATCACTCATAGGTTTTTTAAAGTCTTTATAGGCGTTTATGTCATAACTGGTTATCACTTAGGATTATAATATACAATATATTAACAGATATTATATTATTATATGTTGATGTTTATTTCATTTTAAGTACCTCCTTTAAATAGTTGCATATAGTAATTACTACTATCGAAATAAGTTTTTCGTTATAATCATTAATTTAAACGAGTTAGTGAAAGCGTAGCATCTTAAGGTCGAATAGGATCAAAATAAAACCTATTGTAAACATAACATTATATAACTCAATTACACCATATTGTATTATTATATCGAGTATTTGATATTACATATAAATCTATAGTTAATAACAAATTAGAATAATATCTAATTAAAAAATGTATAAATATTCATTTTTGACTGCAATACTTGAATTTCTTTTCTTTCCTTTAACGAACTTTGGCACTACCCAATCTGTTAGAACTTATTTCAACAACAATATTTTATTTAAATTGAAATTAATTAATATCATATTTACAATAAGTACCTATTATAAAGAATAATTATTTAGTTACCTCAAGTTACAACTCACAATATCTAAATAAATACATTTTTTATATAAAGTAGGTACAGCTGACGTATTATATTTGTGAACAGAAGCATAACTAAAATATTAATTAGTGAATAAATTGTCTTGTCATTTTATGTTAATGAAATAAATGAACAAAGGCTTATTGTAATATTAACATAAATCTCAAGTATTTGTTTCTTTGCTAGTGCGTTTTTTTTATAAATTAAACTTTGATAGATATGGAAAATTATTGCTTTCCCTAATGTTTTTTATTACCAAGTACTGTATACATTATTGCTTCGTTAATTGTTTACAACTGAAGTGTATTTTAATAATTGGAACAAAATATGTGTAGAATGAATTTAATCAGATCCGGTTATATTAATTTGAAGTATTGGATTTAAATTTGTGGTCACTGGTCAGCACTCAGCAAGTTTTATTCTTTTATAAATGGTTTATGGAATATAAATATAAAAATACTATATCATTACAATAGGTAGATACCAATTTGTAAGAGTATTAAAGTGTCATAGATTTTCATTTCAAAAACATCTATACCGGAGTTTTTAAGATGAAAAGTTATATAAAATTGTATTCGAGACACAATGGTTTAAAATTTGTTGTAAGTTCATATTTACTGAAATTATTACCGAAAGTAAAATTGTTAATAAGATACGTATCATGTTTTTTTTTTTTTTATAAAATTAAATATTTTTTAGCTACCTGCTTAATAGATTTAGTAAGAAAAAAACTGCCGATTCATTTAATTCAAGATACATTAATTTATTATATTAAAGGTTATTAAAAATACAGATACAATTATTAGATAGATGTAATTATCTTGTATTTTTGAGTAAGTTAATTAATGGTCATATTGATGCTCCTTCAATAATCTCCAATGTTAACTTTAGAGTTCCTCCTCATTTTTCTAGATCACATTATCCTTTTGTAATTCTTTTCTATCATACTAACTATGGTAATTATAATCCAATTGATCGAATGATGCGTTTGGCCAATGAGCACCCTACCTTTTTAGTTTATAATTATATTATCTTGATTATGTGTCGTGTTAATTATTAATTACATTACGTCTTCAAAATATTGTATTCTTAAAGTTATATAAACTGTTAATTTTAATTAATGTCTGTGGTCATATATTGAATTTTTTAATTATATGTAAAATGTAATTGCCCCTTTGGGCCTTGTGCCCGTTTTAAAAATATAAATTAATAAAATTATACATTGTATTGGTTTTTTTTTTTTAAATCTTAGTATAAAGTAATTTTATTATATTGTAATAGAAACAAATTATCACGTCGATTATAAATTAAGCTTAGAATCTTAAAAAATAAAATATATGGCATTGGCCTTCGATTTAAATTTTCCATACTGAAAGTAGTGTGATAAAAATTAGTTTATAACTAATACTGCATTAAAAAATGAATCTGATTGGGTCATTATTTACTTCAATTATTTGATTTTTACCCGTATTTGTTTGGTTGCTTATTTTATTCAAATGTTTACGTGAATACATCAAAATACAACTGGGAAATGAGTTGTTACTATTTTGGTATTTACTATAATATAAAAAATACTCGTGTGGTTCAGCGTAGAAGTTTAAGATATATTTTAATATACTAATCCACCGAATGTTAGCAACCTACATATTATAATGATGATAAACATTGTTTTAAATTTGACTCATTACCAAAATATTGTAATTGAACGAAAAATAATATAAAAACAAAAAAAAATAACAAATAACATAAGGAAATACATGTCCTGCTGGACTATTGTCGTTTCCGCATTCCTCGCTGTTACAATTTGTCGAGAAAGAATTCATCTGTACTCCCCCTTGGTAATCCTCTAAATTTCAATTACCTTAACAAGAGAACACGCAATACCAAGACTTAGGATACATCGTGATATTCAAGATATGCAATTACAGTAAATCATTATGTTGTATTTCACATTAAATTACCGCCATTACTACCCGTTGAAAACAATTACCTACTATACCAAAGTCTAGTCTTTAGGTTTTCAGTTATATACAATTTAATTACAAAAGTATAGTAATTACTGTGGGTTTGCCTAAAATTTAATTAATTGTATCGATTTATATTTGATTAAAATGCATGGATACAATCGTAATATTATATTATATTTTTTAATTATTATTGTTTTATTGAGTTTCTTGACTCGTAATAAGATATTGATTTAACATTTTTGTTTTCAGTTTTATGATTTTAAAATCTATAATTACTATTTTGTTATATAACAGAGAAGGTATTAAATTAAAGTACCCATTTATATTTTTAAATACTTCCACGAATTTAAAACATAGGTACGTATTTTTATATACGATATTAATGGATCTAATTCCATATTTGCTTTCTCCAGGATTCCTTTCTTATTCTTTAAAAGCGATTATTATTTATTATTTATGTGGAAAGATATTTTTTATGTTCTCAAAAATATATATATTAATATTTATGGATCTATGTTAATTATAACTTCAAATTATGATTGGACATTACGATTTTTAACGATGCATTTTATTTCTTATTCGAAGGGCTTTGAAATAGTATAGGTGCATCATACAAAATACGGCGATGATAGTATAGTTGAACTTCCATTATATAATATGTGTATCGTATTATTTATTTTTATTAGTATCAACCATGAAGTAACTATACAATTATTAAGTATATTTTAGTATAAAAACCTATAATCAATGTTATCTATGTATTATCTAGTGTAATTTTTAATTAGCCTTTAGTGTGACTATCTGCTACATTTTTTTAGACGTACCAACATATTAATTATTGTTGAGTTTATCAAGTTTATCAAGATAAAAGTTATTGTAGCAGATCTATATTCGAACGGTTTAACAACTTGGAGTGATTACAGAAAAGTATAGGCGCCAGTGACCTATAAATATGTTAGTTTGCTAGACTTTAAGATGAATGCAACAGACCGAACAATTTAAATGTATTGATTTTGCAGTTTCTACTATACATTATTTGGAATTTTTCCAAAAAAAAAAATAAAAGAAAAAAACACACTCTCAAATCTAAATGATATTAATAACTTTGCATTGTATTGAAAACCAACCATAATCCACAATGAGAGTTTATAATTTCTTTCTAACAATAATTATTTCCCAGCGTTTATTGTTGTAGTTGTCTTGTTTCTTTAACTTCTACACGACATATTATTATACTTTTGTCCATAGTGATTAATCAATTTATTCTTACGGGATTTAACGTAATATAACGCGACTGACCTATATTTTATATTCCCCAAAGTGTATTATATTATAATATATTTATTCCATAAACCGAACCGATGACGACGACACATCGCGTATCGGTGTCTATAATGTGAACAATATGAAGTATCATCTGTTATAATATTATACCTGGGCTCATAATACGGTTGTTCGGTTGTGGACGGTTGAGGTAAGAAAAAATAATTTTTAAAAAAAAATCTCATATTGTGTTACGCAATATAATACATGTACGTGCGTTATGGCCTCGCGTTGAAAATGATTTAATAGATCCATTAACATCGGACATAATAATCGCAATTAATAATAATTATTGCATCGGTATAATATTATTTCGTAGTCGCGGACACCGAGGTGCAAACAATCGACTGCAGCATATCATATGCGACGTGTATGTTTACGGTCTGTACGTAGACTGCTATGTGTATAGCTCTCCGGAGACCATCATCGTATATTATATTATTATCATACGGTGCAGAATATAATATAGTATATGTGATGACCGAGACGTGTCCGAAATCCAAGTGCTGCAGAATAGGAACCTATAGGTACCTACTTAACTACCTGTGCCGTATATATATATATATATATGGGTGTGTGTGTGTGTGTGTGTAAACGTAAGCTAATACCACCGTCGTACAAGGTGGGGATAAAATCATTAATTACACTCCGGTACGAAAGTGGTGGCTGGGTGTTCGGGGACGACGGAAGGCTATGTATACAACATATTATAGATAAGTGGAGGCGACAGCGAAGAATTAAGATAATATAGGTACCTACCTATCATATAGCATTATCCTTCTGTGGAAATTATGAAACGCGTCTTATATAAATATATATATGTATACATTAAATTATTATATACTTGAGAAGTATGCGTTTTTTACTTTTTGCCGTGGACCCGGAGAAGTATAATAATATATACGTTCGAAACGAAAATCGTGTCTAGCCGCGATATCATGACGGTCGTAACGATATATATATATGTAGGTAACTATATAATATATCTATATATGTACATTCGTGAGCGTGTGCGATTATCTGGACGCGAAATCGGGAAGCCTGATTGGATAAGTAATTTATAATAATACAGTTGTAGTACGGTTATCGTGAACATCCAGACTGCAGGAACAAGTCTCCTATAGTGGCCCAGGGGACGATATACTATTGGTTCTGGTGGTTCGCGGGACACACACTGGTGAAAAAGAAATGCTTTTTTTTTTTTTTATCTACCTATGATTCGAACATTGGAACATTGGCTTATATGCATAAATTTATAATTATAACAGCTACTGCTAACAAACGATATACAGTATTATCGAATTTAAAGTAGAGTACTTACTAAAATGTTACTATATAAATAATAAATATCAAAATACATATAAGATATTAAACGTACATATGAATATATATGTTGATCGTAAATTATTTAACAATATATACAGTCGATAGTTGAACTTCTTTAACTACAAATCGTCGACACCTTGAACTTTTTCCCCGGTCTCTAGAATTTTTTATAGTTGTATTACCTATCCTGGGATAACTCAAGTTCTTGAATAACTTGAACTTTCTGGTCGGTCCCATCAACTTGGAGTTAACCACGGTCAACTGTAATGATATAGGTACCAGCTACAGGTGAATAAGCACTAGTGATATTAAATAAATCGTAGGGAGTATTCGTAGTAATGAATAAAGATGATTCTTGTACTAAAAAAAGTGTGAACTGGGTATATAACTTTAGGCTGACGACAAAATACGGGATCTTAACATTCTGCACGAGCCTTTTGCCCTTCCTGCTTCTTATTAATCCGGGATTGCTCAGGATGTCATATAATATACTTACGCGTTCAGTCAACTAGAATTCGCTATTATCACTTACCGATGAGTCGTTATATGAGCCCTATAATATATGCGTTTGGGAACTGTTATTATATTTATCAAGTATTTTAATCGTATTATCGCAGACGATTGCAAGCACGCAAACGTGTACCCTGCACCCGAAACTAAACCGTGAAAATAAACACTCGTATGCATAATAATATTATATTATAATTATGATGACGGTCTCGATAAGATCTCCTGCAGACATAACACTTCGAACAATGTAGTCCGCTCCTCTGTATCCTGCATATTTACGCCGATATGATTACTATATTACCGCACACCGTAGTAACATCAATAATATTATAATATTGTAATATATTGTATATATTATTATAACTTTGCGGCATAAGATGCACACGCGCCATTGCGTAGAAAGCCCGAAGCCGTTGTTCGATGGACAATATGCGAAAATCATTTACATAAAACGAGTTTTAAAACAATAAAATTGGATTCACCTGCACGTCTGTAATTTGCTACGTAGGTATATTATATACAGGCATACGGTGTGTCGGCATTCGTCTCGGTCATTGTAATACTCGCCTGAGCTAATAATGATAATTTCTCACGGTGGTGTCTCATTACAATGCAATACGAGTCAATTTTATAATAATATACTGTATAATTTAAACGTAACGAGTGGTGATTTCGCTGTTAAACTGCAGCAGTTCCCTAAGATGGGATCGGACGTCGAGTTTGCGGCGGCGCTCTAATAGCTATACATAGATGCAGCAGCACATGCTAATAAGAATATTATGATAATATATGTATATTTCATACAACAAAGTCCACCGAATTTTCGATTGAATATTATATGTTTTTAACACTGCATTAAGTATGATAGTATTCTATATTGTATTAGTATAGTACATACCACAAGCGTGTTTTGTACTGAGTTATACCCATCATTATTATAACTGCTGAAGGGTAATCGCGGCATTTATGAAATACTTAACGATTTCAATATCGAAAGGTCAATAATATATTATTTTCCGTTAGGTAAAAGTATTATACTCGTGTATTTCACTATTTCCTAGGATTATATAACCATATTATTATTAATATACACACATGAAACATTATTTTTCTATATAAGCATTCTATGCATTTGTGAAATGGAAACTAGTTTTGGTGTTTGAGTATTTATTTATTTATTTATTTATTTATTGTTTATTAAACGCCAAAACGGCAATCTTACATAGTATAACAAATATGGTATAAGTACTGTAGGGTAGAATACATAAAACAATGAATTGGAAACAGAAATAATTTAGATAAAAGTATTATTTTACGTTGAACATATTATTATTATTTACAAGTTTCTTACTTCCAAGATTCTATAAAATATCAACGAAAATGAGATTAAACTTTTATGCCGACACAGTCATAAAAATGTAGTAGTTCTTAAAAAAAAATCTGTGGATATATTAATACAACTTATATTTTAATATTCAGAAATTTACATGGTCATCAAATCACAAATTAAAAATGAATTTCAATATTTTGACAGTTAATAAATATACGGTAAAACTTTAAATGTATTCTTGTAAAGATTGTTGCTAAATAAAGGGATTATTTAATCTGATATATATGTATATCCACTAATTATTCTATCGAAAGTCGCTCGAAAATTTGTTCAACTGCAGTTTATAAAGGAAGACAATAATGTCGTCTTTAAATGATTGTGTTTTTCCATCACAATCTATAGCTCTTCGTTTAACTTTTGTATGCCGACTTTACTTATAACTGTTTCAAATCAGAAGATTATCCATGTTCTATATAGAACAAAAGATTATATCTAGTGGGATTTTCATTAAATGTAGACATTTGGCCAATTTCAACTATAGGATTTACGAATTCTAATCTGATGTGGACAATTATTTAGCAGTAGGTAATACAGATCACGTGCGTCATTCTTTCATTGTTTAAAAACCGTCTCCAACAATCTAGTCTCTGCTCTTTGCAATTCAAGACTCCTAAACATATTTACGTTATTATTATACAGAGGTTTTGTTAAGTCAATGGTAGGCAATGGCGATCAATACATGATACATATCTACGTGTTTCGTAATATTATATAATAATATATTATGTAGGTATCTACATACACATATTTCAAATAATTGAACGTTAGTATAATCAAGTAAATACAGATAAATATAGCTAAGCTATGGTTGTTTTCCAAGTCTTGGATTAGCTATTGATCGTTTAGTCGCTTAACTATTGAAATCATATCGTTATGATATCTCTAATAATATTGTAAAAAAATCAAAAAAAAATCATCAACAACCCAAAAAAGGCACCAAAAATATTAAAAATGTATTATAAAATATCAACTATTAATAATTGATGGACCTATTCATTTTGTTTATCAATTTCATTTGATGTGTATAGGTTACTTTACCTATTTTTGTTACTTTACTATGACATTTACAGGTTAATATTGGTTATATATTATTAATCAAAAATAATTTTGAATTAATTTTTTTGGTTTTACGTTTTTACAAAAAAAAACTGGGAACTTGTTCTGCTATATAATAGATATCAATTGTACCTTTTCAGTCTTCATTAAGTGGGTCACTGTAATCAATAAGTTAACTATGAATTCTATGATAAATAATATTGTATATGAAAAAAATGATTCTGACAGAAGAAACCAGTACCTACCTGTATTTATATAAATTTAATAATCCTCTTATTCTGTAGGTTTGACTAATTCTTTTCCAAAAACAACAATAACTTATAAGTAATATACATATACTTATACAGTACTGACGTTCTGTCGAACAGAATTGAATAGGTTCATCGTTCGTGGAATAAATTATGTCATACAATATTATATTAAATAAACATGAATATTTTTAAAATGACATTGCGTTTAATAAATTATAATACAGGTAATCAATAATAGTGGATCATTTGATGTTTTTCGAATAACAAAAAAAAATAACTAATAGCGTTTGAGGAAAAATAGTTTTTTTTTTATTTAATAATCCACTTTATGAATATTTTTACATCAAACTCTTATAAAAAAACATCTACTATAATAATATGAGGTTACATACCATAACATGTAGTATTTGTTATAAAATACCAGGGAAAAAATGCGACGGCTAGCTCGTATATGATGTGATAAACATGAAAAATTATGAAAAATTATATGCTACTGTTTTTACTCTTTTGTGTCTTATAATACCAAAATTCCATCGAATGTTTATTTTTATTTTTTAAATAATATTTTGAATTTTCAAACAAAAAACTTCTATGATCAGTGATTAACAATGTGTGCAAATTGAAAAACTTGTTAAAAATTTATTAAAATACAACTAATACAAGGTGATCCAAAAGTGTCTACTAATTATTTCGAAAAGTTTTGAATATTTTCAAAATATCAGGTTTACATAATTTGATGTCATACAAAACACATAGGTATTTGAAAAAAAAATTAACATTTGTTTTTAGTTTCATATTCCAGAGCAGAATATTTTTAAAGTAAGTACTACGAAAACATAGAAATCGAATTTCGAAGGAGTAGTTAATGGTATTATAGGCTATAGATACCTTTTTAATGTTTTGGTAGGTGGGTAAGGAATCAGCATTTTGCGAGGTACCTATATTTATATCATTACGGTTTATGTATCAAAATAATCCAAAAAATATTAAGAATATGAAATCAAAAATGTAAACAGTAAAAGTAAAAGGTTAAAAAAAACCTAAAACGATAACAATTTTAAAATATATAATTGTTTCTCAAAAATTTTGTTTTTCAATGTCATAAAATCATAATATTTTTCAGTTAAACGTTTTCGTACTGATTGTGCATACCTTGTATATATATTTGCGAGACCTAGTATACCTTATTCGTTTTAAATTATTTAAAAAATATAATATAATACTATTATATTAAACCTATAACCTTGTTGTGGCACATAGATTGAGATTCGATCGTTCTGCACGATATATCTATCTCATGTATTATAATACTATACCCAAATAATTCGTCCGATGACGCGCAATAGTATTATCTGATACGCAACACGTGTGGCACTTTTCACACACTCATAATATGCTTGTATAATAGCAGGTTTCAAATGTCAAATTGTCGTAAACTTATAATGATCACAAAAATTCAAATTATATTTTCATATTGCGTATATTAATATTCCTGATCCGGTGGTTTTCACTTCCTATAGTTGTGATCAAGTACGATGCACAAGAAACAAAATCGCATGATTATAATATTATCAATCTATTCACCGATCCCGCAAAGACAAGTTATTAAAGCACGTAAAGTTAGCGTAGATATCTCCGTCACGTCATTAACTCCGTCTCTTTTGAGAATCGGTCCCAGCGAGAGGATTAAATTAATATATTGCGTAGTACCATTATTTTTTCTTGATTTTCCGCCACCCTCACGCCGAATATGTAATATAGTTATTAGTTGACTATGGTTTATTAATAGTATTACCAACAAATTGCACGTTTGGGATCGTGTACGATGACGTAAATCTCTGATAGAACAGCTTCGGATTTCCGCCGATCAGAATTTAAAAATAACACGATATTTTACTATGAATAAAGAAGCTTGTGGCATTGACACGTCAGGACATTTCTCAAATATGATTTTTCTATTTGAAAATATAATATTTTAATGTAGGTATTAACGAATTTCAAAAAAAGGAATTCGAACTAATCCAACAAAAAAAAAAAAAAAAAAAAAAAAAATGGGGGTGAGGTCATTTCATTCAGCTATTCATCCAGCGTATTTTCTATAGTATAATATTAGAATATTTCGGGAACCATTTTATCGCCGTGGCAAAATGCTCTGTGATGTACGCGATCATATATCATCTTATAATCCAAATATAATATGTACATGCTCACGCCAGTACAAAATTGTGTGCATGTATGCGTACACGTCGCTCGTTGCTTTCACCCTCGGGTGCGCTGCTCAGCACGGCTCTGATTTACGACGGCGTATTACGTTCGAAATAACAATGATTCGTAAAAAATGCACGTGCATAACTATACTACAATGGCAAAATATATTATTATCACCGTATATGCACATAAACGTTTATATATATATAATATACACCATGTAGAGGAACGGTCGCTTTTGTTTTCGTGCGAGTCGTTTGCCGGCTATATTATTTTCTCTCGGCCGTCGGCGCGGCGCTCTGCTTGACCGTCGCCACCCGCCCCGCGACGACGTTCAACAATAGTAATAATAATAATAATAATATGTATAACATATAATACAGTAACGTAACGATTTAACACTGCCTCGGCGGCGGTGGCGCCGGGGTCATCGTTGCCCTCGGGGGCGCCAAGATGATATTATATATATGATATATTGGCTAACATAATATTATTATACACGGACGGTGATTCTTTATAATCATTAAACGCTAAAATTTATTTTACATTACTTGCGGTCCTTACGACACGATATTTTCGGAAAATAATTTTATTTTTTATTCTTTAGTATCGTTATGGGAATCTTTTCTTTTAAAGTTTTTACTTTTGACCACATGCATTTTTGATTTCATATTATTAAGCAGAATGTTTTCTGAGTATTTAATTATATTCATAGCCCATAGGTTAGGTACATACCTACTTAGATAACGTCTCAAATGTGTTATGACTTATTTGAATTAAGCGAAAAAATGTTTTCAACAAAACACTAAACAGTATCTACCGAGAAGATTACTGTCAAAGGAACCTTGTTCACTATGATTCATCGTGATCGTAATGCGTGTTTATCGGATCGATATAATATTATTATTAATAATAACATATAATAATAATATCTATTTTTATGGTTTTTATCGTGGTATAATTACCGTAACACACACACACACACAAAGACTGACAATAGTACCGTTTCTTATTAGTACACTAGCACGTTAAGAGAATTTAGTTCATTTTATAACTATAATTATAATACGTATAGACTGTAGGCATATAACATAATATATTATATATTTATTTAGGTACCATGTGTGTGAAATTACATTTAATGACCATTGAGATGGACTCAAAATACGCCACCCTCTTGAGGCAAAATTCATAAATCAACTCATACAATTTGAACACTAATTTATTAAAGCAGGAGTCATAAAAATCTTGCATTTCCGAGAAACAGGTCTCGTAGTTCGTATGATTCCTTACAAACGAGATCATTAACAATTTAACAACATTTCATAATGACGCGAGTTGATTCTATATGTAGGCACACTCGAAATTTGCGTTTTTCCTCCTATGTACAATAGCGGAAACATTTAAAGTACATATTTTTATTTTGTTGTAACATTTTATTTAAAACAATTTAAAATGTGAATAAAAGTGTGATATAAATATATAATTCAGGAATACTTTTATTAAAATAAACAATACGAATTATGTGCGTTCTAATTTCTTTCCTTTATATTAGTTTAGTATTTTAGTACCTAATGGTTGTAGCAGTATACCAACTAATTGTATGATTAAAATTAAACAATTAATACACGAAATATATATCAAGTATAAATACTATTGAAATTATTCAATAGTAATCGATTTTGAGTAAAACAAAAATTATTATAGTTTTAAGAATGGTTGTACTTTTATCTTATTACCTACTATATATTAGATATGTCGTTGCACAAAAGTCAGGCAGGGTGAATGGTAGCAATCAATCAAATTGTTACGTATATCTTTGTTATTAATTTTTACTTTTGATTATTTGATTATTCAGTGTTTGAAAAGAACTGGCTATGTCCTATGTTATCACCTTATCGAACTCTTCTAAGCATAATGCATGTTAATAATTCTGTGACATTATCCATAAAAAAATAAAATATACAAAAATTGATTCATCTTATTTAGGATTATTAACTTGTTAAAATATTGCTGGTAGATTAATTATCAATTATATCCAATCATAATACGTAACTATTTTATTTGCTCTAACCACAGCAATAAATATTCAAAAACTCTTCTATTTCCGTTTTCCCAAACAAAATCCCTGTGTGAACGAATATTTAAAATTCGAAATCTTAAAAATATTTTATTAGTGCACCCTTCCATTGTGGTTCGAAGGTACAATAAAAATTTAAAGCTATCATTGTTTTGGCTTTGCATTGGTTAGTCAAATAGGGAATCGTATGTGTATTGTGTGGATGAGTAATTATTCATAATTACTTAATGATGAATCTATAAATGCCAAACTTAATCTAGGCGCCCTTCAGATAATAATATATATAAATTTAAAGTTTCATGAAGATTGGTCCAGCAGTTTTGCAGGAGATAATAATAACAAATTGCGTCAAACTTAGGGGAAGAACGTTACACCCTTTTACTACTGCCCAATTATTGTTGTATTATCTTTTTTTTTTTGTCAATACTTTTATTACCAAAATAGGTATGTATCATATTTCATCAGGCTCTTTTGAAGCTTAGAAATCAAGTCTTACAGTACTATTTGAAAAGGAAATTGTATTTATAATTTCTCAAAATGTGTGAAAAAACTACTGACAACTAGTTACTAGCGTCAACAGTTTGAAAACAAAAGTAAGCACAGCACACGCAGTATATGGGAAAATCGTTATATTTTAATATTAGTACAAAATATAATTTACACATGCCACTATAAATCGTATTAAATGTGTACTATTGATGCAATAATTAACTATAATTAATTTTAAGTTAATTTTCATTTTAAACCATTAAAATAACTATACTTGATAATGGTAGTATTGTATACATACATTTAAAAAATAAATAAATAAACTTTTCGATAATAACTGATAATTTATTTTGATATACAATTGAATAATGGTTATATTGTCCGTGACGTCAGAAGATACCTATATGGCTATATAGCATAATTTATTAAGGTGAATTGTCCAATATAATATCTCAGGCACAAGGAAACTAGCAAGTTACAAGACAGTGAATGTATCTATTTACATATAATAATTATAACAAGGTTTTTGAGACTATTTTACATTATTATATGTTTTAAAAGTCGTATTTTAAATATAATTACATTTTATTTGAAAAATCTCAAAAATTTGACGGACATTCAAGGAAGCAGCTGCTCTCACAGATATGGTGATGTTGATGCAGAACGTTTGCACACTGTGTACCTAAAAAAATGAGACAATCATTGCGTATCAATAAAAATATAGGGGCTAACATTTTTTACCTATCGCAAATGCAACACGATTACGCACAAAAAAAAAGACTGTGTATAAAAATAAAATGGCAAAAATTATTTCATTTTTTTTTTAGATTACAGATCTATTTTAAATTACATGATTTTTGTATATTCCTATTAATACATTAGTAGGTATACACTATACACGATACATCAGGGGATCTATTATAATTGTCTAATATATAATCATTAACATTTCAGTTTTTGGTTTATCAAATTTTCAATTCAACACAAAAAGGCTAATCACGACTGTATTTTTGGTTTACAACCAAAATTGAAATATCATTTTAACTAAATGCCTATTTCCGATTTTTAGTTGTACTATTTTAACCCGTCATCACTTACGTGAGTTAAAAATTTGAGAGTACCTGCCGCTCCACTTTTATTATTCTATAATTCCATATTTTAATATTATAAAAAAAGTATATCATATTACAAAATATTATATTACCAAAGGAATAATAACTAATAACTGCCACTTAATAGGAACTGATCGCTAATAACAGCCCCTAAATGAATAATGGTATACAATAATAGTATAACACGATTATACTGTAGACATGATATTAAAATAATATTAATCTTGCTGTTGAATAAGAACCGAGGCTTATTTTTATGGAAATTGATAAAATGTCAAATATTGCAACGTTATTATTAAAGTCGAAATAAATAAGTCATGAATATCTTATATTATACAACTATAATACAATTATAATAATAAGGAACTCTTTATTAAAATATTTTAAATAATTGTAACGTGAAATCGTGGATAATCAGTCCATAATTTTCTATACAATGAAATTAATATGATACTATAATTTATATAAAACGTATCCATGACCTACATCTTAAATCATTATTTTTAGTGATTTCCAATATTAGTGACACATAGCGTAGATACACTTATAGATACACAATATTTTTTTGCTTAAATGGTTAAAATATATTCTCAACTTTTAGTTTTGAAATCTGTGTTAATTATTAATGAGTATAATATTATTTAAAAATTTAAAAATTAGTTATTAAGATTTTAAAAACTATTCAACATAAATTTGTATTTAAAATATTGTGTAACTTATAAATTATCATTATAATATAACTTAGGTGAAATTTAGCTACATAAGTGTGGCTGACTAGGGTATATATTTTTTTAAATAATTTCAACAATGCCTTGAAACAATTTTTCAACACGAACTAGTGTAGGTACTACTGTACTATAGTATTCTATATACTATAGTCCAATATTTCAATACCTATAGGTATTTTATTTTCACTCGGGGTTTACACCTGAACTTGGGATACATTTTTCTATTCTGTAGAATCTCATTTTAACATCGGTACAATTGATTTTATTTCATCTTAAGTTACTAGCTTTTTTCAATGTATATACGTCATGATATTCTTTGATTCTACATTGCGCAATGTCGTTTAAGAGGATTGCAGCATATTTCACTATCACTGTAAATTTTGGAGACTGCCTGTTCCTATTGTATAATGTATAAACACAAAAATACAATTTATTAATATAAAAGTTATTGACTAATAATTTTACCAAAAGAACTTGTTGTATAATGTTCGTCCTATTTTTTATGTTTATTATTATTGTTATTGTATATTTAAATCTGTTTAAAAAGTAAACTATTAAAATAAAATAACAACTTATTTAGTAACTATTTATTTATTTATATTTTGATCAACAATTTAAATACCTAATTGAAACACGCAATTACAAACAAAATAATAAATAATTATTAATAAAATAAATAGTTATTGATTACCCAACTAAACGTAAATTTGTTCCGAACATCCCGGGGAATATCTTCCTAGAAATTCCTGTCAAGTTACGTTTCTATAAGTATCACTGAACACCTCTAGTCACTAACTAAAATATTACTCAAGGCCCTAATATAGCTTACAAAGGTCCAAAATCATATACACATGTAAATACATTGTAAATTATGTAATCTTCCTACACCACGTGTGCATAAATCCTGAAATAGAATTATCTAACGAACGTTTGAAACCAAGAGATACATAGGTCATAAAATCAACCTACTATTATCTTTGAGTTCTATGAACAAAATATACTCATTAATCTCGACGATTTTACCTCCATCAAGTTTGAAAGTGCTGGTTTCGTTTATGCAGGATACACTATCAGATCAAACACAGCCACAACAGAATTTGGAGAAATCAATTTATTTTCATTACAAATTTAATAAGTAAAAGTAAAAGTAAATATAATATGAACTATATTATTATACATGTATCAAGTACTATTTTAATTTATCAGTTATCACCATATTGCAAATGGCATAACAATAATAATTCACTCCAGCCATCATAGTGACGACCGGCAGCCAATGTCAATAATATTATAGATATTTGAAATTTGTAAAATGTATTAGTTTAGCACTAATTTTACCTTTTTTATTTTTGTACTACAACATTTATACAAAACTTAGTTTTAGATACGTATTAAGTATGTACGAAAATCATGTAACAAAGCATACATAGATTGGTTAGTTCTATAAAAGAATTTGGTAAATGCAGTGATAACTGAAGGAAAGTTTATAATAATATACAGTATAATAAAGTAAAGTAAATAAAGTATTACAAAAGTTTAATACGAAAATATAATGTTTTAACACGTAAAAGGAGTGCTCCAAGTTTCCTACTACCCATATATACATTTATTGCTTCTGTGAGAAATTTTAAATGGTAAAACTTTTTTTTTGTTGTTAATCTTTAATTGGTGTGAGATGATTATTATATTTAAAGTTCAATTACAATCACTGTATAAAAATGAAACCACTTTTATTTGTATAATAATTAACTATAAAACTATTAATTTTATAATTTTTTTATCTTATATTTGTTATTTGTATTCTTCTCTCAATTATTGAATACCTATATTGTATATAGATACCAAATTCCTATCTATTGATAAGAAAAAAAAACTCAAATGGTAGGAATACAGCAAAATATGGTAGTATAAACTTAAGCGCTATTATATATTGAAATACTTGCCAAGATTTTTATGAAGTAATAGAATGACATAAAAATAATCTTATATACCCCACTGTTACTGTAAAATTTTAGCACCTTAGAAATTCTATAGTGGAACTTTTATGGAAATCTTTGAATAAGAACGTAAGAAATGGACCCTATATGGGTTTACTGTCGTACAACCGTACACGAGATAAAACATTTTACAGTGTAGATATATTATATTATTCTACCGAGTTTTACTTGTATCTAAATAGTATATCAATAATAATTAACTATATACTTATGATGGGTAAACAAATACATTTTATTTAATTAGGATATTGAAAAGTAGTAATGGGCCAATGAGAATGATGGACGATGGTATTAGATTAAAATATACTAAAACCGCAGAATTATAATTACCTAGATAAATAATCGAACGTAAACAATTCCGTGAGGATATTTTATTTACTCGGTTTTTAGTAACGCGTCAAAAACATTTTTGGAAAATAGTATTTTCAAATGATTTTTACCAAGAAAAATAAACTATTTATGAAAAACGTTTTTGCAAACATCATTGCATTAGATTTGTGTTTTAAGTAAACATTTTAAACAATTGTAGTTTTCTAAAATGCAGTGACACGTAAATAGTTATTACACTTGAAACCAATTCCAATGAAATGTATAGAAAATCATTATAATCATATAATAAATATAAAACGACACAGATGCACTGAAGAGAAACTATTTTTAAGATGTAAGTAGCGAATAATGTACCTAATTAATGTCAGGATGACTGCACACATTAAATGGAAACTTAAATTATTATCACATATGGAATCGTCTAATTAATAATTATACTTGAAAATCATAAACTTAGAATAATTAATACTAAAGAAACAATCTTTTACTAAGATTTTAAAACTTTTAATATAGGTAGGTAGGTACAGACACTATTCTTTTCAATTGATTATATTATGCACTTTATATTGTGACATTAATATTTGATAATGGTGTTACTTTATGGACGTTACAGTTCGATTGTTTAAATCACGACTGATTGAAGTACATTTATAATTATTTAGAAAGTATTGTTTAAAACTTCAGAATAAATTCATAAATGTAGGTAAATTTACTAGGGTCAGCTATTAAATAATGAATTATGTACTGATATTCCTTATCCTACAACTTATCTACTTAATCTAAAGTAATGTAGGTACCCATATCCAATAGGTATAAGTCTCTTATCTGAATAATTCAATATGTTTATTATTCCTACTAAATAAAAAATAAATGTTTGCTCATTAGTTATTAATTATATATTAAACATTTTTGGTTTGCCTATCTTTAAATTTGTTTTTTAATTAAAAATCGTTTCATATATTTTTTCAATTAAAAATTTTTAAATTTTTTGAATAGTTGAATACATCTAGATTGAGAATACTGTATAATATGCATGCATATTATAAATACCGAAGTTAATTACCATTTATCATTATAATAAGGTATCATTATTTTTAATCGTTTAAAATAGGTTAAAAATATTATTCACAGTTTAGATGTATATACTTTGTAATTAAAGCTCAAAATGGAGTCAAAATATTTAATTCAAACTATATTGAATTTAGACTATCTATACCTACACAAATAAAAATATTTTAATCCCTTGACATTTGACTATCTTCATGTTATTTTGAATTGTAAATGTATAATAATAATAAAGTAATATAATTAGTAATAATATTGTAATAAAATGTTATATTAATATTTCCCTTCATTTGAAATAATCTCAAAATTGTAATATTTAGCCATGTGGGTATAGTCATTTTTTTAAATATGTTGTTATTTATTTTATAATGAATGAAATAGTATTGCATTTTTTAGTCATCATGATATAATATCTAGCTATATAATAATATATTATATTACATAATATTTAATATCTTCATACTGATTAATTCGATAATGCATAATAATATATCTGATTATTCATGAATCATAAGACATTAATAAGTATTTAAATGTTTTATGTTTATTTGTATGTTAATTATGTTTTTAAAAATCTTTGTCTATTACCCAAGAGTTAAAATTTAGCATGAAATTATAATTGATTAATTGCTAATGTTATAGTATTGAACTCTATTCCATTGACATACATTCAAATATTAATTTACAATAGTTCTTAAATGTATAATGTAACACAGGCCAAAACAGTACCAGAAATTATTTTCTAATTCTACTTAGTTTTTCAATTATTAGATTATTTTCATCGACATTTATAATTTTTATTTTTCCCTTAGGTATAGACGGTTAAAACTAAACAATGCATGCAAAAAAGTGTCACGGTTTCATAAATCATAATTTAAACTATCCAATCAATTTATTTTAGTTGGTATATTATTATTTATCTATTTAAGTTTTTCAAAAAAATTTTTATTTTAAATAGTGTAGAGCTTATTTTTTTGTATATGCTAGCCTAAAATAAATTTCTGCTGATTTTCAACTGATTGCAATTAATTTTGATGGTGTTCTTAATAAGGTAAATTTGTATATGCTTTAATATTTTTGTCTGCGTCCGGGAATCGGGAAACTAAAATTTTACATTTATAACTGAAAGATAGGTGATTGGGCCACTATTTATAACGATTTTTTATTATTTATTCTGGTAAGTAGAAGAACTTGAAGCAGAAGTTCACATTAAAATTAGAAGCATAGAAGCATTAAAAGCCAGATTACAAACTTTAGGTTGAGGGAATTATATTCTTAATGAAAGTAAAAAATAAAACCAGAAATTACTTTGTGAAATCTATACTGAATTATTTAAAAAAAATAATAGTATTTTAAGAAATTGAAAAACAAATAGTAACTATCTGTCTAATTGTATGTATCTACCTACCTAGTTTTATATTTTATAGTTGAGAAAAAAAAATTAAAAAATATAAAAATATTAATTATGTGTAGGTTAGGGTAAAATAAATATTTTTATTTACTAAAATAACAAAACTTACGAACGCACAAATTATGTACATAAATAATTATTCTATATTTCTTAATAGTATTGTATAGGTGAATTTATAGCTAAATAGATAGTATGGTAAATTTATTGATGCTATTTTTTAATGTAAAAACGTTGAAATTTACCAATGTTATTTTAAAACGCTTTACAGTATGATTGGTTTTTTTTTATGATTATTGCGGTATTTTATTAAATGTAGTTACCTATCTGTTATTGTAGAACGGTGGCTGGCCGGCAGGGTCAAAGAAGCGCGCTATCACAAGGTGAACGAAAGAAAGAAAAATTGAGAAGGAGAGTGATAGTTGATGTTACTAAACGAATTACAAAAAAGTGAATGTTTTGCCCGCATCCAAGTTGTCCGTTTCCCAGGTGTATAAGAAGCGTCGTTAACTTTAGCTCATCATCAGTTAGCCGTTCTACCGTGAGTGAACAACTATCAGTTTATTCTAGTGGTGCATTTGTGTTTAGTTTGTGTTCAAAATATCCAGCATGATGAAAACACGCTTTGTAGTGAGTACCTACAACACTTTATATATTTATAAACGTTAAATTCTTTAGAGTTTATTTTGAAATAAAAAAACTTAGATTTTTTTCCATCGACAAATACTTACATTATAAGAAATTTTATTTCAAGAATAAAAATTAAACATACTATTTTTATACTTACTAATTTTTCTATCAAGTAAATAATAGCTTTATTAAAATAAAAACACTAACATTTCTCAAAAACCAAATATCACTTCAACAATATTATAATAATGCGTTTATCGGAAGACGAAGAGTCCGTTCGTGTTTTACAATGTAAAATATCGAATTTGACTTTTATAACTTGAATTCTATTCGATACTCGCAGAATTGTTATTGACTGGAAAATGTATCTAACTGACGACTATTATGTGTTATTACAGGTGTTGGCGTCGCTTGCGACATTAGCACTGGCAAGACCCGAAGCTGGATACTCTTACAGCTCACCATCCTCATCAGGTGGTTACTCGTCCGGTAGCACCGGCCTGAGCTTCTTGGGCGGTGGTGGCGGCGGTGGTTACTCGAGCGGTGGTGGCGGTGGTTACGCTAGCGGCAGCTCCGGTTACGCCAGCGGTAGCTCCGGCTACTCCGGCCCGGTCAGCTCCGGTTACTCCGGCCCGGTCAGCTCCGGCTACTCCGGCCCGGTCAGCTCCGGTGGATACTCCAGCGGCGGTAGCTCCGGTGGATACTCCAGCGGCGGTAGCTCGGGTGGATACTCCAGTGGTCCGATCAGCTCCGGATATTCCAGCGGCGGTGGTTCCGGATACTCCAGCGGTCCGATCAGCTCCGGATACTCCAGCGGTGGAAGTTCAGGATACTCCAGCGGCGGAAGTTCAGGATACTCAAGTGGATCCTCGGGCTACAACTACGCCCCGGCCGCCCCAGTAGTACAGAAACACATCTACGTGCACGTTCCACCCCCAGAGCAAGAATACATTGCCCCACAACAAGTCCAGCAGCTTGCCCCACCCCAGAAACACTACAAAATCATCTTCATCAAGGCCCCGACTCCACCAACCCCGACCGCCCCGATCATACCACAAGTGCAACAAGACTCCGAGAAGACCCTGATTTACGTTCTGGTCAAGAAACCCGAAGACCAACCACAAATCTCCATCCCAACAGTGGCACCAACTGCGCCATCCAAACCAGAAGTATACTTCATCAAGTACAAGACCCAAAAGGAAGCCGGTTACGCAGCCAGCTCCGGCTCCAGCTACAGCGGGCCCACATCGTCGGGTGGCTACAGCGGTGACTCAGTCGGACACTCCGGCTCCTCGTCTCTGTCCTCCAGCGGTCCCGGTTCCAGCTACGCTAGCCCTTCAGCAAGCTACGGATCCCCGAGCGTTTCCAGCCCATCGTCCAGCTACGGATCCCCAAGTGCCAGCCCATCATCCGGTTACGGTGCCCCGAGCTCCAGCGGATCTTACTAGGGTGTTCGATTCAAACGTGATTTTATAATATTGTCGTCCTTGCGCACACGCTTCGCGCCGGTGGCCGCGGAAAACCGTTGATTGTTACTTTTCCACGGTCGGTGAACATTTCGAGAAGCGTGGCCACCCTCCACACACATTTATCCCCCAAACATCCCCTCCCCATCCCTCCTTAATACTACACCCCTAGCTCCCATCCCTATCCTCATCCCTCCAATAAATGCAATTGTAACATATTTTATAATGTCCATGTAAACTATTTTATTTGTGTTTTATATTTTGTTTAATTTTTTTTAACGAAAATCGCGATTTTATATTATATTTTTTTATTATTTTTTATTAGTCTCAAGCTCAATTTCCAAAATGCATATATACAATATAATATGCTACTCGTAATTTTACTATCTGACTTATATTAGAACACATAATATAATAATATTTTTGTCATGATTTATATTAATACAAAATAAACAATTCAATTTTTTTATAATTTTATTCTTATTTTTCTCGTTTCCATCATGTACACCTATAATACGGTTGTTGAACGTTTCCAGCGCCACAAGACACTACAATATTGGAAACACCGATGTAATTAGACGCCAGCTGTAAGCAACAGGTATCTGTATTCTATAAAAAACGCCAACTCATATTGTTTTTAGAACGCGTACCGCAATGGCTGCAGCGGTTGGCTATCGGTATCGTAATTTGCGTGTTTTCTTTCGCTACCTTGTCACAGTCGTATAACATAATATATAGGTGACTGCAGCAGCACCGATGTACTTGTATATTATAATATAATATCTAACTGTAGCTTGTAATAGCAATGCCGATTAGATAGACCGGAAGACGAATCCTTCGAATTCCGGTCCGCCGATCCAACCCGCGGAGACTTTCGCCTATAGTGCGCGCGAATTATGTATTATTTTTGTTTTAATAATAACTACGGCGGTGGTGGCCGGACCGTGGCGGCGATTCGCGCAATGGAAAACACGGAGAAATAATAAAAAATAGCAATAATAATTGTTGCGTTCGCCCCGTAACGATGTGGCGATCGCGCGCAGCGACCCGCCGCATATTATTATTATAATCGCGCGTTCGGGTGTCCGATAATGATAAAACAACAAAATACCAGAAATCAAATTAAATACGAAACAACACGAAATTTCATCCGAGCGGCACTTTCGCTCATCACGACCGCCGCACACACCTTTCTCCGCGACGGAATAAAATAATGCGTATATGAGCGTATACCGGCTCTATAACCTGTACATATAATAATATTGTAATACATAACAGTGGCGATGCGGTGACCCCGGCCGGTGACCCGTGCACGTCGTGGGCGAAACGCAGTGAAAATACGAGATAAATAATAATAATATTATTGCCCGTCTCTACAATAATATATTATTGTCATACGTATCTAGATACTCTAACCGAAATGTCCGTATGGTACCTGCTGCAGTAGTTGTTTCTGTAATGGTATAGCTGTAGTAATAATAATATTAATGTTTCCCGGTGACGACCTTCAAGCGCGTCATCTTCCGCACGAACCGTCCCACCGGCCACCGTGACAGCGGCGACCTGCGATTGTAGAAATTGTAATATGAAATTACATGGCATAACATGGCGCCCATATTACTTCGTGTAGGTCCTGATTTACTGGTGATTTTTCATCGCACGTCCGTCCCGATTTTGACGCCTAAGTTTTATATTGTACCCTTAAATAGTTATTTGAACTCTTTAAGGATAAGTATTATTGAAAATATCTTATTTTTATAATTGCTTAGAGTTTTTACGGTGTTTCAGGACGGTCCTGAAAAAATTTGTTTCGAGAAAACTCCATTTTTTCTGCAAATCGAAAAGCAGATATAATTGTTGATAACGTCAAGTTATCAACTTCAAAACTATTTCCATTATATTAATATTATTAAGGCTTAACCGATTTTAGTTTTATTTTTTAATTTTTTTATGTATGGTAAACCCATTGACTATCTTACATTTTATAATACAGTATTCATATATTCAATAGGCTATCTAATGATAGACTTATCTTCAAAACATAAAATAGAATAACCCAGAAATTATACTCATTGAATTGACATTTAAAATACATTGATTATAAAAAAAAAACATAAACTTGAAAATTCCCAGAGTAAAGATTTATTTGCTTAGAAAAAAATGTTATAATGCTCTTAAATGTCATAAGACTCATAACAAATATAAGAGTGTTGAAAACAGGGTCTTGCTTTGATTCTTACAATCAGAATTTTAATAAATACGTAATAATGGCGTGAGAATACTCAGAGAGATCATCCAATTATTGGTACGCTAAACAATAATAAATAAAACAACTTGACGTGGTCACGTTATTCGTCAAACCCTAAATAATGTTATGCATATATGTATATAAGTAGTACAATATATATATATATATATATATGTGTGTGTGCTCTATGCGCAGATTGCGTAATGAGAAGTGGTTCTTATATTTTAAATTTTTTTAGGTACCTATATAATATTTGAGTAGGTAACTAAACGCCTACTCGACACGTTTACAAAATACATTAAACGGAAGACAAATGGTCTGCTATACACAATAATAATGTTATGGTTATAACTTATAATATTATATTATATACATTTATATATACATTTATATATACATTTATATATATATTTAGTTTGTAAATGATCTATAATAATCGTATGTAATAGTATTATGTCGATCACCTACGGCGTTGTATTTAATAACATATTATAACATTATACGCCGACAACTTGTACTCTGTAGTATAGTATAGTATACACCCAAATTCTGTTTAAATGTTTAAACACACTGTTTAAGCGATTTCCGGAATAGCGTACTACTCGATGTATGTATAGGTCATAATAATTAACCAAAGTAATATATCAATATTATTTTGTTAGCACAATATTGTTACAAGCGTGTTTATAGATCATGTGACGTAATACGATCGAGAATAACACTGTTATTTATTTTTGACGTAAAAATGGATGGCGGATGGTGTCGGCTCGAATAACGTACAGACAAATAATTCAATATGCCAACCATTTTAATTGTTATCTGTACATAAACAAAGTACAGTAAGTCACGACTCACGATATATATCGATAAGCTTAGTTATAACTTTGTAGGGATAAAAGGTGCACAAGTTATTATCAGAAGTGCAGCAAGTCATTTTTCATGTTATGATAACAACATTAATGAAAAAAACAATATGTACTTACTAGCTATAACAAAATCTTGCTAAATGTATACTAATATTTATATTTTGAGAATGAATAATTTATTATAAACATTTGATATATCGTAATAGAAGATATTTTTCACAATTTTATTATAAACCTTTAATAAATATACACCGTCGTCGAGAGAGATGTCACTCATTTATAACACACACCCTCTTCGTTATGTCACTGATTATTATAGTAAAACAACTCTATATCACTCACAATCATTCCAATTCATTACTTTGGCAAATAGTGTCATGCATATGTATACAAGACGTCTTTATATTTGTTATTTGATTTTTTTTATAAATATTTTTGGGCCAAGATTTTAATCAATCATTAAAATTGTATTAGAGAGCCATGACTGTCGGTATAATTTATTTGGCATCTTTTTGTTTTGCTTCGATTCAAAATATTAATAATAAAACAACTAGGTAATAGTAGTGGTATCGGCGTACTTTGAATGTTAGAGATTGTCAATATATTTATAGTCGTTAGACATAAAATAGGTACCTAACCTTTATTATATCTACGTATTAAAAATAAAATTATAATATCGTGTACCTAATACTAAATAAGAGGGTATTTTAGTATAGGGTGAGTTATTCAATTAAGCCCCAGATTTGTGGTTATATTAGTGGCGGAATTCTGTCCGATTATACGCTTAATTGAGTTCAATAAAAGTATAAATGAGATATAGTTGATATTTGATTTTCTTATTGTTATGCTACATCAGTAAATAAGTAATTTATTATTAACTTTATGAAATAATACAGTGTAGGATGAGATGAATATTTACATACAAATATAAATCAGTGGTATAATCGATCATCGGTAATCTAATACTCTGTAGCGATATTTGACAATAAATAATAATAATATAATAATAATAATGAATAAGAAAAATTAAATTGCAATAAAATAACTGCGTGTACTTACCTACTTAATTGGTAATTAATAGTTATATCAATTTTTCATCATTTGATACTCAGATACTCTAGCTAACTATAATTTATTATTTTACATGTTATTTATTTATTTCTATAACGGACATAAGTCATATTGTTATGTACTGACATTCCTAAGTTTGCAGTAAAATGGAAAGGAAAATATTTTTCTTTTAAATTCTTTTTTTAGACTTAATTGGGGTACCTATCTTTCTAACCAAATTAAGTGTATATGTATATGGGTCGACGAGAATCAACTGTAGTACGTCCTTATAGTAGGTGAACATGCGTGGACGAGAATACACACGACGAAACAAAATCATGTATAATGTTAGACATTGTTAGTGTATAAAGGTATACTGTATATAATACATAATATTATATGCGCCGAACAGTCGTTTTTCTCTTGCTGCCGCGATTAAACACAAAATACGTACCTATCGTATTATTATTTTCTCTCCAATGACTGTACATCTTATGTAACAGCGGCAAGTTAACTAGATACGAATCGTTGAACCTCCTAAGAATATAGGAATATACAATACGTATAAACTATATTATCTATGTGTATATTATAAAACTCACCTGCAAAAGGCCAATGACATCGGCATCGATATTATACTACAGTGACATGAACAGTGGACACGATTGTTTTTAATACCTTTTACCCATACCTATCCGTAACTAATCCTAGCTGATTATTTATTTATTCGCAAGAATGCAATAATATAAGCTGTACCATTTTTATTTTTTTTTCATAAACCTTTTCTATTTGATGTATTTTTAATAAGATATCCAACGTATCTCCGTAAAACATAATAGTGCGTGTTAATCGTCATAATAATATTGGTATGCATTATGATATTACATTATGCATTTCATGATTTTAGATTATTTAGAATATTATTTTGATTACCTAGGGGCCAAGATTATCTTATTATATTATGGGTTAGGTACGCGTTAGTTATTATGGTTATATGATATACATAATACAAGCTTATAGATCTGCAGTTGGTATATATATCAGCTATTATTAATGTAATTTATTGTAATTAAGTACTTATAACTTATAAGTAATTTTAACTAATTTGGCAGAAATAAATAAATAATAAAATAGGTACCTACCTGATATATTATTATGATTATATTAATATAAATTATTTTTTACCAGAAGTTATGACCTAATTAAATAACATATTATATTATATTAAATATTAATCTCATCTGATTTACCATTTTATGTATTAAAATTGTAATAGTGTTGAATAATAATAATAACTAAATAAATTACTTTAATTACAGGATAACTGCAGAAATATATTAATGTTAAATTATATTATATTGTATTCTATCAAATACAATTCTATAAGACCATAACCTAATAATTAATTTGATTGCAAAAATTGTTATTTAAAATTAAATGAAATAGGTGTAATTTTAAAATATTTTATTATACTCCAATATGTTAAGATAACTTCAATTATTTTCTTAAAAATATGCTTATATAGTAGATTTAATAATGCAGATGATTATCATCCACACATTTATAAACGCTGGAAATAAAACTAACTTTACAGTTGTTTGTAACTTTCTTGCAAAGTCATATAAAAGTATTACCTACTTTATGAAATTGAAATATAATTTTCAGAGAACAATTGTATATACCACGTCATATAAAAGTTTTGAAGTACTACATTTTAATAAAAAACAGTATTTTCTAAAGTAAAATATACATTATTTATCGTGAAACAAATTATTTGCTTATTCCTCAAAATATAAATGATTTTCATTCGTACTTTAACATTAAAAATTATCCATAGATAATAATAATTAATAACCTTTACCTATTTTTCTATGTCTATCTTAATAGTTAATAGCCATCACTTATTGATATTTATAAAACTATACCTTTCACAATGACTTAGAAGTTTTATTGTAAACCTTCTCTTTAATGTTTGTTATATATCATTTTAGATTCTTAGTAAAGCGAATACCTAGTGATTTAGTTTTACAATAATGTTCATATTATCATCTTTATTTAACACTTCAGTAATTGTGCTTAAAACGCACTTTTATAATTCGAAAAAATTGTCTAAAAATACTTATAATCAATTTTTTGACTTTTCCAATAATTCCTTCTATATGAATTTACATATAATACAATTTAAATAACAAAACTGTTAAGTTATAATGTATAATCTGTAAAATCTGTTTGAGAATTTAAAATTTTGCAATTCTATACTATTAATTAAAGTATCTGATATCTAAACTATTACCATTAATTATTATTAGTATAAATTGTCCACAATACATTAAAATAATAACGATTACCTAATTATTAAGTCATAAAAATAAAATAGTTTTATTCTTTGTAAATTATATGAGTTAAGGACTAATGTAAACTAAATATCTATATTATAACTCGTACATCCCAAATACTGGTATTTAAATCTGACACGAATGTAAGTTATTATAGTTAAATTTGAAGTATAATTAATACCATATGTTATAAAACCATGTAACGGTACACCACCAACTAAAACAGTCCTTTTCAGGACTACACAATAACAACCAATCACAGCACGCCATATTAGAAATCACGGTAACCAGAGCTTTACTACTAAATATGAGTGATTTCAAAGTGGTTAACGACTTAACAAAATACAGCCATGGATAGGGGGGATTAGGACACATCTAATGAAACCCTCCCCATGGCTGTAACCAAAAAACCCAATGAATAAATCACAAATCCGTACCGACAGAAAACACAAGCATTACGGCGGCACACACGCTGGTTTACTAGTCGGTACGGCGCACGGGTTATATACCGGTCGTTTTCCGACCACAATCATCTTCAGTCTTCAATCAACATTACCTCTTCTACCAGAACACACCAGTATCTCAGTACGAAGAAAAGAAGACAAGAAGACCACCGAAGCGAAAGCCGATTAGCTGCAACCGACGGCTGGAAGCCACATCGACGGAGACGCCGAACGATCATTCCTCGTACGGACTGTGTGCACCCCGTACGGGCACCGCCACATTCTCACCGTACGGAACGAAACCGCAGTCAGTAACTACCAGAAGGAACAGCGACGGAGAGCGACGAGCATCCGTAGTCTAACGGCAGCACCGACGACCGGAGCCAGACCAGGGCGACGACGCGGACCAATACCGCTGCTAGCGAGCCAGACCAAGACACCGGACGAGCCGGCAACGGAACACGCAGTTACGTCCCCGACCTCCCTCGGCCGCTTTTGAGAGCCTGCCTACCCGGGTCTGATTCACCGTAGCAGTCGCTTCATAGCTAGACACTACCCGTGGTCGACCTCCCATCCCTCGCTGTATGCCATACAACCATTCCTACAGCCCATATTGTAAATAGGACGGAGCTTATTGCCCGTCGTGACGAAACGCCCTACCGGCAGCTCGCTATTCAGCCCGGCTGTCGTATTAGCGAACCGAACCCCCCCACTACCATATTAACTGTACATATATATTTGCATAGAATAAACAGAAGAAGTGATACCGATAACTTTAGTGTTATTATTTCACTTCCCACGAAACAAGCCAGAAGGCTACTGTACTTAAACAGTAATAAGGGTTTATTTTAATAAAATAGTTTTAAGGATAATTCTAACTGTTAGGTTCTATTGTTCTAAGTTTACTATCGATTATGAATTATAATTTAGAAGTTAGTGTTATATTATTAAATATTAGATATGTATAACTATCTGAATTATCCGGCGTTATCAGGAAAAAATTGTGATTTTTTAAGTCCTTTTGGGCGGTGTGAGGTGTAACACGTCGTGGAAGCAATGTCTTTTTAAGTGTAAGTGATATTATATTTTAATTTATAGCCTTCCCGACTGGTATTATCCGTGAGATACGCTTGCGAGCAGTACCAAGGTGGATATATATCCACCTTGAGCAGTACATTATCACTTATCAGGTAGGCATCTACCTGCGGTGTATGCGAACCCCGCGGAGTGCGTACGTAAGTGTATAATATTTAACTCTAATGTATCAAAGTTATACCAAGTTTGTCGTTTTTGCTTAATTCAACCTACTGCGAATTAATATAATTTAATTGATACAAATTCCTAGCCTAACCGTACTAAAATCCGATGAATAACGAAAAACCAAACATTCGTATACCTCCATAGATAAAGACGAAAAAAAAGTAGTATATTTTTGAAATATAATTGAATTTGTTTGTAATTTATTTATTTTATTTTTATATTCAGGTCAGACACTGCTGATCCCGTTTTTTCAGGCCATCGGTTATAATATATAGGTAGACTTAAATTCAACAAAGTCACATATGGGACAATGTGTATGAAATTCGTTTAGCTTATTACATACCTATATTGACTAGCTAGAAGTTCACTACATCTCCTCTGCATATCTTATGCTTACTCGGCGTAGGTACAACATAATTAAAAAAACGCCATAAACAATACCTTGTACCTCGTTCAACATTAAACATCATAACGCATAGATCGTGGATGTGATAAGAA
>JANEHU010005152.1:0-92050 GCA_027563435.1 Nasonovia ribisnigri | reverse complement strand
TTGATTTAATGTTTTTTAGATAACAAACAAACTGTAGTGCGAGAATTATTTTCCAACTCAAAGAAATCGGATGAGGAGTTATCATCCTCGCAATCTAATTCTTTCAAAAAAAAAAAAAGTTATGAGGTAGAACACGCTGGTTTAACCCGCAGCATAGTAACAGAAGATACTCCTCAACACTATTCAAATGGTATGGTTAATTAAAATATAATAATTTATAAACTACACTTATATTTTATCAATACTTGAATAAACATTTTAAAACACCACAACAACTATTTCTGAAAATGAAATCTACAAAATGTAACTGTTGAATCTCTTTGTTTTTACATTTTAATTTTATTGAGACTTTAATAAATTAAAAACTCATGTATTTACTAAAATTACCTATTAAATAACAAAGTTCAAAAATATTATATTCTAATAAATATATTGCATTTGTTAAATGTTGTTGGTATACACTCTGTATACATACACATCTCATATTATCTTGATAAACATACTGTTAAATGTATTCTTATGTATTAACTGTTATTTTTTATTTTATTTAAAACATTTATTTGATTGAAAATACTATTTAAATAATTATATAATATTATTTAATATTTTTAATTTTTAGGTTTTCAAAAGCAGGTATTACGTATGCTTACCTACTTAACTAGTGAAGTAAGATATTTAGAATCTGGTCAAGCAGAAATACTAAAAAAAATTGAAAACGCAGCTGAGAACAACTACAGCAATTCTGAAACTTTAACGGAAAGTCTTTTCAATGATTTAACAGAATGCCCATTACCTATTGATAATATAACAGATCTCAATACACTTGAAGATAAAATTTCTGGGGAGAAATGTTTTCGTAACAAATTGGTAATTAAATAATTTTACCATAATTTATATGATAAAGTTTAAAATTATTTAATATTTATTAAATTCTTGATTAGATTAATGAATTATCTTGTACGGGAGGAAAAAATTTGAGATTAATGGTAAAACGAATTATGAATAAATTATTTACTGATGATCTTATGTCTCAATATTCCTACACCGGAAAGAAGGGAAAAAACAAATTTAACAATTTGTTTGTATGCGCTGTTATTTTTGGTAAGTTGTGTGTATACATATTTATTGAATGTTAATTATATATCATGTTGATTATATATTCTTCTGTAATATAAGAGCTATTTGTTAATTATTAACCCACAATATTAATATTCAAAAAATTATAACATAAAAACTAATTATTTTTATAAAGCGCTTGTAGCATTTTGTCTTAGATTATAAATTTATTAAAATTAGATGAAATGCGGTTTTAAGATTTTATGTTGCATATGCATTTGAAATATATATATAATTTATTATAAATACAATAAAAGTACCTATTATTTTTCAGATTCTATTAAAAAAAGTAACAAATTATGCAAAAATGCATCAGTAGATGAAGTAGAAGAAAGGATAAAATATAACTTGGCACAAGCACCATTCAACAAAAAAAATAAATAATAGTAAGTTAGTATATAGGATATATTTTTACAATTTTAACTAAACTCCATCACTATGTTTTTTATTATTTATTCTTTCAAAAATATATGACTGAGTAGGTTTATGTGGGGGCTCATGAGATCTCATAACTAACTTATTTATTATTTATAATACATATAGGTACTGTAGAAATAAATGTCATTTCTAGCAGCCAAAAATATTGTAAAATAAAATACAGTCTAATAATTAATGATTTAACAGTAGAATATAAAAAGCTTTAAATATGACAGATTTCTAGGATAATAGTATATACAGTCTGCAACATGCTAAAGTAACCATTTTGGTAGTTTAAAGTCTTTAAAATGCAGATGGTGAAATGTTAGGGGAATAGTTTATCAAATATGTTGTTTATAAAAGAAAAAAGAAGTTTGGGTGGTGGTTTTGCGAGTTCTAGAGACAATGACGCTATTAAATTTATATTGAGTATTAAAATTATGTTTTAATGGCTTATTTAAATTATTTGTAATGGCTTATTTAAATTATTTGTAATTGAATAGATCACTGTGCTGTTTTAATGAAGAGTTTTTTTATTGTTAGTAACTCTGAGTATAAGTTTATATTATTATCAAGTATTTATTTGTATTTAATATACTTCTTAATATGTTGTTTTGAGTGGTTTGAAGTTGTTTAAGGTTTGAATTGCATGCACCACCCCAGCCAATTATTACGTTGGTTAACAGTGATTCGACTAAGACTATAAGATAATACTTTATAATACTGATGTATTTATATATTTATGTATTTAAATATTATAAATTATTATAACAAATTGAAGACAGAATTTGTTGATCACATAAGAGCTGTAAAAAAATTGCTAACAGTAGTTTTATTAACATATTTTTAATGATTTGGCTATTCTGAAGAATTATTATCTATGAAATCTATGGTCTTTGAAAAAGGAATTTTATAAATTTTAATTTATGATAATTTGTTTTCAGATCATCAAACAATAATGGCGGTCTTTGGATAACAATAAGCAGCTTTTAAAAATTAAGGGATTTTTTTTTATTTATAATTTAGCTTTGAGATTAAAACTATTATAATTTGCAGTTAAACTTTCATGTATGTTTTTTTTAAAAAAAAAAAAATTTAATAAAGAGTTTCATTTAATAAAATATTTATTGTTCTATGTTGTTCTAATACTTATTCCTGCCCTTATTCATATGTATACATTATTATTATATTTATATAGTTGTGTATAAATATATTATACATACCCCATAAAAACACTATGTACCTATATTATACAATATAATATTATGTGTGAAATATTGTATACTATAGTATAAAAAATCAGCTATAAAAATGTTTGTATAATTTTGATGGACAAATTATACTATATGAAATAATATTTTCCATAATTGGATATAATAGATGATATTCCGACAGTTTTATTTTTATTACTGGATGTTTGGATTTATATATCTTAAATTATCAAACTTGTATCCAAATAATGTTTAACTTGTTTCTTACTGCATATTTATATTTTATATACACACATATTAAATATATTTAATCCTTATTTAAAAATAGCTAAACACTGCTAGTATTTAGAAATTTAAATTAAATTTAAATACAATATTTATTAAATTTCGGTGTTTAAATATTTAATAAGTTCTGAACAAATTTTTAATAAGTATTTAAAAAATAATTAGAAATTCTAATAAAATATTTATTTATTTAAAAAAAAATTATTATTTAACATTAAGTTACAATATTTATACAATTTTGGTTTAAGTATATTTATTAAATTTTTAGTGTTTGGTTTTTAGGAAATAAATGTTCCTGGTTCAACAATTATTTATATGACTTACAAGATATATTTTAATCTATATACAAAATGAAAAACAGATGATTATTAAATATTGTCATTGTATTTGAAATATTCAATAAATATTTTAAATAAATTTGTTTGCTGTGTGGGTAGTATCTTTGCCTGGACAAGACGTTGGAAAATTAAAATCAATGGCGATAAATCGGTGCATGTTAACTATACGTTACGTAAAACCGAAAATATCCAAATAGTACTGAATCAATCACCAATCCCACAATAAGATTCAGCAAAATATCTTGGAATGCACCTCGACTCTCGTCTAAACTGGAAACATCACGTCTATCAGAAAAAAATTCAAATTAAAGAAAAAATGCGAAAACTTTATTGGTTAGTCGGACCCCGCTCCGAGTTAACCATCGAAAACAAACGTCTACTGTACGTAGCAATTATAAAACCGATCTGGATTTATGGCATTCAACTGTGGGGTTGTGCCAGTAAGTCTAACATCGATGTAATACAACGCTGTCAAAACATCGCCCTTCGGACCATCACTGCAGCCTACCGGTTCGAAAGAAACAACGCAATTCACCGTGATATGATGCTGCCTACAGTAGCAGACGAAATCCAAAGGTTTGCTCGCAAGCACGAGACGAGGCTAGATCACCATGTCAATCCACTAGCCATTCAATTATTAGATAACTCCAAGGATATCAGACGTCTTAAGCGTCTGAAACCATACGACTTAGTTTAAGATTTTAAATTAAGGCAGGGGCCACTTCGTTGGAAGTGTCTCCATCAACGTGTAATATATATATTTTGTATCTAGTATGTAAAATATGTATAATTGTCAAACATATTTATAAAGACCTTTGGGTCGTTTAAATAATAAAGCCCCAAGGCATTTAAAAAAAAAAATAATAATAATAATCCGAGCCACTAATCAAGTTTAGTATCATATTATGATATAAAAAACTCGGGATGCAACTCGGTTATAACGTACAAAAACCTGGGTCGTCATTTGGAATTGGTATACTTTTTTTTGTAGTTATTTTTGGGACGCAACTGCGTAGCCACGCATCAACTCCATAAGTAATAACGACGCAATAATGTCGTATAACCTATCTTAAGCTCCCTCGATAAACATCTAGATCCCAGCAGATTGCTAGTCCGTAGAATGCTCTATTGCCGGCAAGTATCCTTGCTGAAATTTCCTTGATTATCTCATTCTTTACAGATATAACGGACCCTTAGTATTTAGCTGCTTGGCTCTGCTAAAAACATAGTTTCTTACATTGAAGGATGGGTAAACACCCCCAGTTTCTCGTCTGCCGCCCGCACAAGCATAGCATACTCCTTCCTTAAGCGGCCCAGCTCCGCTTCACCCAGCCACCAGTTCATTTCCGGTCCATTCTATCTTTATCCGTGTTGCTCAATGTGCAATCCATTTAATTATAATAAGTCTATGTCATAAATAATAATATAATATAAAATACATTATCTATGTATGACCGCTAAACTTTAATGATATCGTTTAGGCTGTCTTGTTTTTTTACGAGTGTACAATGTACATTAACATATATTTTATTTTTAATAACAATAATAATATTATAATTTATTCTTGGTTCTTAACATTATCATTATAAACTTTATTTAAAATCGGAATTGTTTAGGTTCTTGTGCATTTTCTTGTTATCTGCAAAACGAATTTGTAGAGCATCTGAATCAAGAACATCAACAGTGTGATAAATTATGATGTTACATTTGTGATAATAAAGACGACAGTGGAAGAGTTTTTGCAGTCCAGCCAATTTTAATGAATTCAGTAAGCATGATTTTCTCAGATTTAACAAATAAGAAAATCTTCAATATTTTAAATTTATTTTTAAATATTATTTGTAACGTTTATCATTTATTACAATTTTCCACTTCAGATTGTAATTGAAGGGCTTGGAACAACAACCAGGTAAATCCACTTTTTGAAATTGTTCAGGGCTGATAAAAAAAACCATTTCGTTCCATGATTAATACTAAAACTATTACAGTTAAATTTTTCTATTATTAACATGATGAAAAATAATACTGTGGACTTTGAATTTAGTTACCTTTTTTTTTCTCTAGACAAACGTTGCCAAAAGTTATGAAACCTATAAATTTATCAGGTTATTGCGCCAAAATATTGTTTTTTAAGGGTATACTCAATGCAACTTAAAAAAAAATTGCCAAAAATTAAAATTTTATTTTTTTGAAATATAATAAAACAGTACCTTAAGTTTTATATTAAGTTATAACAAAACAGGTGGCATAAAAATGTATTATATTCTCAACAACAAAACAAAATTTTTGTTAGGTAAAATTAGTAATTATTAATTCACTATCACAGGATTCCTTTTCCTTCTTATTTCTTAAAATATGATGTTTATGTATAACTAAAGTATCATACAAACTTTTGAACAAAATTAATTATTTAATTTTAATATAATAATATTATAACAACAAAATAAAATTGAATGTTTGTCAATAGTAATAATAATAGTATCACAGGATTCCTTTTGACCACACTGGAGCAATAATCAGATGAATACGGATTTATCTGATTGTTGTACCAAAAATTAAAATAAGTTAAATCCAATTCCATAAAAAAAATATGTTTATATTTATCGGATTTGTCTGGTTGTTGCACCCAAATGTATGTAATTTTTTCTTACACAATAATTCACGAAAAAATGGATTTACCTGGTTGTTGTTCCAAGCCCTTCAATTATTTGTAATTTAATTGTTTAATTATAGGCATATTGCATACATATTAACTTATGAAATCAAAGTTATTTGTAACTCATGTAATTATAAAATAGGATAATGAAAATTATATTTCACAATTAAAACAAAATGTTTGATAATTAATCCATTTATTTTTTTTTACAGCATTTTAAGCTTCATAACTTAAATACATATCAATGTATTTTCTGCTTGTTTGGTTGTGAAAATATTGATTCAATGAATAAGCATTTAGCTTTTGAACATTTTGAATATGAATCTTTATGCTTGGAGCGTTCTAAAGTATCTAATAGTTGTGTACGAATATTTAATCTAAATAATTAATAAATAATTACGTCAATGAGATATTTGTAATCATTTAGTTGCATGCTATTACAGGAATCTAAAAATATTAGAAATCTGAAAATTTTAAGATTGAAAAAAGTTAATGATGATGGGATAGTAGAGATTATAACACATTTTCCAATGGAAACAATCTTTGAACCTGAAGTTTTGCCACTGCAATCCAAAAAAACATCTACTGATACACTATCAATAGCTATAAAATCTGCTGGCATTGATGAAAAATCTCAACCATCAGATACGGTTGTTAATACAGTTCCCAATAGGGCAACTAGGTTTGGTCCTGAACCTGATAACAACAAAAATGAGCCTAATGTGTCATCAAATAACGAGGATTCTAAAAAGCAATTATGCTCAGAGGTGAAACAATCATTTATTGAATTGGATAAATTGTTTGTTTGTAAAGAATGTGTTGAGTATTCAGTCAAGTTATTTTTAACTGTTAATAAATATAAATTTACTCAATTAAAATGTTTGTATTGTAGATAAAGTTTTCTCAAATGGTGATCTGTATCTTGCTCACTTAAAAGTCTGTCCCTTTTGAGATCGTTCGACTGAAAAAAAATGTATGTATTGTAATAAAGTATATATAACTGCATTTAACTTTACTGAACATATCAAACTTCATGGACCTGATCGTTTCGAGTGTTATTTATGCTATTTACAATTACCATCACAACGTGGTATAAGGTTACATATGAAAAAATGTCATAACATAATAAATCTAGATTTTATACCTGAATGTGTTGACTTAACCGATTTGAATAAACATAATTTTATTGTATATGGAGTTGAGATAGTTGAGCAGAAGGTAAATCAAGAACAACCAAATAATACTTATAACTGTGTCAATTCTTTAATGACTCAACAAAATACAAGCTTGAAAAGAAAAAATCGTTCTACTGTGAGTTATTCTTTTATTTCATTATACCGCTTAAATGCTTAATTTCAAAAATTAATCAATTACCAACCCAAAACCATTTTGTCTGTATGTATTTTTTATGTTTCTTATAAATTAGAATTTTGGGAACCAGAAAAGATCACTAAAAGGAAATGATAGTGTTGAAAACAATTCAAAAGGCCTGTTTTTTTCTCCTGATACTATTGCCAGTATTCCAAAGTCTCATTTATTCTCAGATCCAATAAGCTGTTTATTATGTTCATACAGTACAAAGATGCGGTCCAATCTTATTATACACTTGAATGGACATACAAATGGACATACAAATGGACATACAAATGGACATACAAATGGACAAGCAAATACTATTAAGGATTTTGTTTGATCCTTGAATTGAATCAACACCATTGAAAACGTACAGTAAATCTCATGATATATCTAAGTGTCTTAATTCAGCAACTTATACTCAACAACATGTAAAAAGTTTAAAGTCAAATAAAACTATGATTGTTAATGATACGTCTTATCCTCCAACTAAAGTATGTACAAAATAATATTTATTCAATATTAATAAAGTAATAAATATATTTTACTTTTAGGAAAAAAATATTGCACTTGAGAAAAAAGTATTAGTCCCTCAACCTGCCCCTGATACTGTATCAAATGAAAATATCAATAATCTAGTAGATGACTCAGATGATGAATAGTTTGGTATAGCTTATAATATTTAACTTTTTTTGCATATTGCTCATTTTTTTTTATGTAATTGTCTGTTTATAATATTAAAGTACTACATTTTAATTAAATAATATGATTTTTAATTTTTTTTTTTTTTTAAATAAATAATATTGTTATGATTGTAAATCGGAAAAATTATTGACTGTTATTACTTACGACTCATGACTATTATTTGAATTACATTTTATATGTTATTATATACTAATTATATGTGTATGTAGACTATTGAGTAAATGCAAATAACTTGTAACTTTTCTTAGTTTATTAGTTTGATAAGAATACCTAAACTATATTATATGCTATATTATAAGTTAGGTTTACTGTGATTTTAATATTTTTTTGTATACAATAAAAAGTAGTATGTATTTTCTATTATTTTTATAATTTGTCTTAATGTTTTTACTCTTGCTTAAAGACTTCATACAATTTTCAAACGTTTAAATAATATTTTATATCTGTATGACAATATTCCTACAAGTCCTTTGAGTCCATGCTGGAATTTTACTTTCTTTGAACGCACAATGTTCAAGTCTCCCAAAAACAGTGCACGCATGAATAACCATGTAAATGTTTGTTGTTGGATGTACTCTCTGATGAATATCTATTAATAACAATATATCTATTTATCTTTATTTTTCATATTTATATAACCTATGTCATATACGTCATGTCAGTTTGTATCATATAGTATTTACCTGGTTAGTAAGGAACACTTAAATACGTTGCAAGGTTTTTGTACACTTCGAACACGGGTGATTACCTATCCGAGAACTAATAGTAGCAGTGGCCGTTGCTTACTCTCAAATACGTAGCGTGATTGGTTTAGCCACTGCCACACGCCGAACCTCAGATTATATTAATATAAAGTAAACTATTAATTAACATAAAACTCTAAAAGATTAAAACATAACTGACGGCATAACTAACAAAATCTTCGGACATTGGACTTATTACAATGTTTTTTAATGTTTAACTAATAATGGGTTTGCTGAGTTTTTGCACCCCTTTTTAGGTCGTTCGTAATTTCTTGTTAAGTATGTAATTTTGTTTGTTCGGTAGACTAATAATAATAAGCCGATCGATTTTCAATAACTATAATAGAAAACTTTTATTAGTATAATTAATATAATATAATAAAACTACTACTAATAATAATAATAAATAATACTTAGTACATTACATACCTATAATAGAAAATCGATATTTTAAATACTTATTAGTTATTAGGCTCTTTTATATATAATTCACTAATATAAATACAAATAATATAATATCAATCTAAACACTAACGTCGAACATAATAAATAGTAAAATAGGAAAAATACTAAGTTGTGTTTTTAACAGAAAAAAAACATATATGTGATAAAGATGATAACAAGTGACCGCACAACGACTGAATAACAGTGTTCCCACTGTTACACCTCCCCTCCTTCAGAACTCAGCAATGGTGTGCCATCCACATTCAGTACTTGTGTCTTAACTGGAAGTAATTTGCTGCTGTGATAGAAATTGGTATCTTTTCGTTTTTTTGGCCCTTCAACTTCATATATAGTATTTGATATTTTTTTAATTATTCGGAATGGTTCGCTTCTGATCTCGTCTAATTTATTCCTATTCAATTTGTTCCCATTTTCAATATAGACTAGATCATTCTCCTTAAATATGTAATCTATCCTGGTCTTATCCACTCTTTTTTTGTTTTTTTTTATAATTATTTGTTGAATTTGTTAATGCTTTCTCTCTGTCTGCTTCTAAATTATAACTATTTTCTTGAAGCTCTGTTGGTACAATGTTAGATTTTATACCGTATAGGAGATAAACTGGTGAGTATTTTGTAACACTATGTGTTGTTCTATTGTATTCTCTTATGCATTTTTCAGCAATTTTAGACCATGCTCCCCTCTCTTCTCCACTATTAATTTTGCACCTTATTCTATTAACTAATTTCTGATTTAGTCTTTCATTCAACCCATTTGATTCCGGAAAATTACTGATGTAAATATTAGTGTGATATTCATTGATTTCATATAGTTTTTAACTTCTTTGGAGTTGATACCCGTGTATTGATCCGCTAGAATGATTTTTATCTGGTGTTGTTTTGCTACTGGGTCGATTAAACTAATGAAGTCTCTTGCATTTTGACCCTTTGATGTAGAAATAAATGCAAATCTGGTAAAGTGATCCGCTAAGATATGTAAATATTTTTTTTTTGATTTGTTACCACCAAAACCTCCTACTGAATCAATGGACATTATTTCATATGGTTTTGTCGCTGGACCTAGTTTCGATAGTAATCCAATTTGTTGGCTTCTTCTGGATTTGTTTTTTATACATACTTCACATGCACTACAAAACTGGTGTATAATTGTATCCATGTTTTTGAAATAATAATGTGGTCTTAAAAGTTCACTTATATGACTAACACCAATGTGTCCATAGTTTTCATGTATTTTCTTTATTAATTTGAGACCAAATTTTTGGGAAACATAAATTCTTTGCCTATGCCTCAGATTTTTGAATTTAATATTTCCCTTTTCTACCACTTTTCTTGAATCTTTAATTTCATCTACATTTATTTGTTGATCCATAATTATTTCTTCTAAAGTAACCATATTAACAACTTTTAATACATCCTCTTCATTTTCAAAATTTTCTAAAACTGGATTTCTTGATAAAGAATCTGCCTCAATATTCTCTTTACCAGGTGCATATATGACCTTAAAATTATATTGTGAAAGATAATAAATAAGATCTCCAAGCGGTTTATCTGTTCTCGCTTTTACTTTTAATGTCTCTAAGGGCTTGTGATCTGTAATTACAGTGAAATCTCTTCCAATCAACCAATGTTGCCAATAAACAATAGCTTCTTTTATTGCCAAGCATTCTAAATAAATTATTTTTTTCTTCCTTTGACTTGAGTTTAATTTTTTTGAGAAATATGCAACTGGGTGAAGGATACCATTTTCTTGTGGTTGTTTTAGAATTGCACCTAGCCCATCTCCACTGGCATCGGTATAAATAAAAACCTCTTTATCTTGACTATAGATTGATAGAATCGGACTTGAACATAGATACTTTTTCATACCAATGAACGCTTTTTCACACTCTGCTGTCCAACAAAATTTTACATCTTTCCGTAGCAAGTTATGTAATGGTTCTAACTGTTTTGCTGCATTTTCAATATATTTGTAGAAAAAATTAATTTTTCCTAAAAATTGTCTAACATTTTTTTTATTTTTAGGTTCTTCAAATTCCTTTATAGCTTTAAGATTATCTTTTAATGGTGTAATTGAATTTTTCTCAATTATATGTCCTAAGTATTTTAAGGAGTTTTTTGCAAAGTTGCATTTCTCCATCTTTAATCGAAACCCTTCTTCTTTCATTGTTCTCAATAAGTATTCTATGTGTTGTACATGTTGTTTAAATGATTTTGAGAAAATTAAGATGTCATCTATATAATTTATACAAAAATCATTTAAATTATGTTTTCTTATTATATTTGCTAAAGTTCTTTGAAATATTGCTGGTGAAATCTTTAAACCAAAAGGTAAACATGTCCATTGCCAATGCCCATTTTGAGTTACAAAAGCTGTTTTCTTTCTATCTTTTTGCCTAATTGGGATCGACCAAAACGCTGAATTTATATCAAACGCCGAGAACCATGTGCAATCTCCTGCTTTCACCATTATGTCTTCAATACGAGGAAATGGCTGTGGTTCAGGAACCACTAATTTATTAAGTTCTCTAAAGTCAATACACAACCTTGATCTACATCCATCTTCTTTTTTATATACTAATGTGACTGGTGCTGCAAAAGGCGAATTCGTTTCTTCAATTATTCCTGATTCTAACAAATTTGTAATTTGTGAGTCTATTTCTTTTTGATCAGGTATTGTACATCTATATGGTTTCTTAGAAATATATCTATCTACTGTCAATTTGATTTGTGCTTCTTCCTGTTTCACTCTTCCTACATCATATTTATTCTTTAATAATAGAAATAATAGAAAAATTGTTTTATATTTCTCAATAAGCTCTATTATTATTTTTTTATTATTCTCATTTAAATGTTGTAAATCTGGTTTAAAATCACTGCCTTCATTGTATTCATTAGTATTTATTTGTAATACACTTTCTTCTTTTTCTTGATATCTAATTAATTCAATTTCTTTTTCATTTATTTTTTGTAGAATATTTAAATTTTCATCTTGGGACAGTTTAAATTTTTTAATTGCATCTAAACCTAGAATTAAATCATATGAAAAATTATTATTTTTAATAACATATACATCTATAACTTTTTCAATTTTATTGATCTTTAAATGTAACCGTGCCCGGCTATTGATAAAATTTACTCCACTGATTGTTTTAAAAAAACTATGGTCTTCCATAAATTTTGTTTTCAAATGTTTTATAATTTTGTGATTCACTAATGTAATGTTTGAACCGCTATCATATATTGCTTTGATTTTTTTTGATTTATTAATTAATACATTTAGTTTGATCAGTGGTGTAAATTTTACCGGGCACTCTAGTTTTTTTGATTGTCTACTTCATTTTTTAATAATTCATCAATTTCCGTTTGATTTACTTCTGCTACGTTAACCTTTTTCATTTGTATGTATTGTTGTTTGTTGCGGCATAAGTGATGTGGATGGTACCGTTCTGGTTTATTCAAGGCTTCACAAATACTACAAGGTTTTTTTTCATAAAATGGTTTTAATACAGTATTAGATTTTTTTCTACGTTACTCTTTCCAATTGTTGTTATATTATTAATATTATGTTTCATCTTGTCTTCTCTCTTTTGTTTATTGTACCCTGTATCATACATTCTTATTCTATTAAATAATAGGTCTGTACTGTTAATCTCCTCTTTATCTAATTTGTCTTATTAAATGGTAAACCCATAACAATTAAATTTATTCTTGATATATTTGACATAGAACTCTCAATTTCAAGTATTAAACGTTCTTTCTTTAAAGCATAATCAATTAGTGAACCATTTATATATTTATAATTATATGCAAATCTTACATTAGTCCAACTTTTATCCGCATATACAAGTAAAAAGGATGTTGACCAATCCGACCATTCGCTTAGCGACAGTTTTCTTAAATTTGAACTATACCATTCTTTTGCACCTTCTTCTAAGAATAGTCTCAAACTCTGTATCTTTTTATTTTCATCTGTGATTTTGTATCTATCACACTCTTTCTCAAATTGTACTAACCACTCTTTAGCATTCTGTTGTTTACCAGTAAATTTATCTAAAATAAATTTTTTTTCTATATCAGCCAATGATATCTCTTTTACCAGTAATTGGGCTTTCAACTCATTACATAATTTAATCAACTCATTTTTATCTTCTGTTTCATGTTGAATAGATGTACTTAAATCCATCTCTGTTGTATTTTTTTTTTCAACAAATTCTTCTAAATAATGTGTTTTAAACACAAAATTCAATTCATTATCAGTGTATAACGCACTTACCTCTTCTGGTAACATAACTGACAAATTTCTATATTGTCCTTCTTTTGACATGCTCTTGCATGCATTCTTGATAATACCAATTTGAAACAACTCCTTATGGAAACTTTCATGTTGAGCATGCAAGGGAAACAAATAATCTGTTGATTCACCCAAAAATTTGATCATTGTCACCATGTTACCCAGCTGGCCATTATGTAACTGCTTCTCAAATCGCATCCTTACTTTCATTGCCATATTTATCCAAGGTAAAAATAAAATATCGATTTGTAATTTTGTTTGTTCGGTAGACTAACAATAATAAGCCGATCGATTTTCAATAACTATAATAGAAAACTTTTATTAGTATAAATATAATATAATAAAACTACTACTAATAATAATAATAAATAATACTTAGTACATTACATACCTATAATAGAAAATCGATATTTTAAATACTTATTAGTTATTAGGCTCTTTTATATATAATTCACTAATATAAATACAAATAATATAATATCAATCTAAACACTAACGTCGAACATAATAAATAGTAAAATAGGAAAAATACTAAAATAGTGTTTTTAACAGAAAAAAAAACATATATGTGATAAAGATGATAACAAGTGACCGCACAACGACTGAATAACAGTGTTCCCACTGTTACAAGTATAACATGTAATTATAAATGTTAATATTTAAAATTATTTGTAAAATTAAACAGTATAGTGACTATACTATAGTCAAACAAATCATAATAATTAAGAATTATTACAGTATTAATAAGTATAAAATAATAGATATAAATTATAATTTAATATAATGAATTTATGCATTTTTTATTTCACAAGTATAAATATATCATTATAAACACTTTCTGCGAAGTTAACTAAATATTGACTAATATTTAATTTTATTAATAATCTTATTTTATGGAAATAGATATTTAAAATTTATAATAATTATACGTATTCTGGGCTGCAGTGGAATATATCTATTTGACCATTAAAAATATAGAAAGGACTACATACTATACCTAAGTATTTTTAATACTTCAACTTGGACAATAGTTCTATTTATTGTTTAAATGTTTATTATATCTAATTTTGCAGCCTTGCACTCTTCTCATTATTCATATAGGTTGCTATTCTAATTGAAGGATTGGGTCTATGATAGAATTTACTAGAATAAATAACATTTTTAAATTTAAAAACAATTTTATATGAATGTCTACATAAAAAGACAATCTCACTCGCACACACATACATTTCAAATCTCTCAACACGGTACCCGGTAATTTTGTTTGACGTTTAGTACTTGGTTTAGTACTAATGGACATCCCTAATAAATTCTATTATCCGTGTAGGTTGCTATTCTAATTGAAGCATTTGGTCTATGATAGAATTTACTAGGGATGTCCATTAGTACTAAACCAAGTACTAAACGTCAATCAAAATTACCGGGTGGTTTGCATGTTGAGAGATTTGAAATGTATGTGTGTGCGAGTGAGATTGTCTTTTTATGTAAACATTCATATAAAATTGTATTTAAAATTTAAATATGTTATTATTTCGATCCTCATTGACACTAACGTTCATGTACTATAATACTCACCAATAAACAAAGCCCAAAAGTTCATGACATTAAAACAATTATTAACATTTATAATTACATATTACGTGACAGGAAATTACAAACGACCTAAGTAGTAGTATCTGGGTCCATAGAGTGCCACCACCGCCACTGCCACTGACACCACCACCCCCTTGCTTCACAACCACCGCAACTACTATCACCGCCACCAACACCACATCATCTTATAAATTATATGTATATACAGAATGCACAACAAAAACATATATATTATGTACATAATAGACAAAATTTTAGGGAACGCTCCTAATAACGTCATGGTTAATACCCGCGAAATGTCACTACTGATTATTATTATGGACGAGCTCGTAACTGCTGCAGTATTAGATACCACTGCCGAAGTTAACTTTTCTGATAGTGATTAAGATGACGAAACTATGTCCGAAGTATATTCACCTTATGTAACAGATGATGATTTATACATTTATTTATATATAAATATATGTCATGTACATATACCGTATCAATTGTTTTCATTAACTATAGCTACCTTAAACAATATGAAGAAATTCAGTCACAACAGAAGATTTATACAGGTATGTTGATTTATTATTATTTAAAAAAATACAATACACACACACACATATATTTAAAACCCAAGAGTTTTATATGGAGTTGATGTCAGACGGATAAAAAAAAAACACATCTATGTAAAATAAATAGCTTTTTCACTCAAAATTTTAATTGCTCTATGAGCCTCTTCTCTATTATTTTTCTGACTTTCTTCAATCTTTTAATGAAATTTTATTAACTTTATTTATTTTGGTCCTTCATGGCCTAAGAAACCATTAGAAGTATGTACCTACCTACTGAGATAAGTAATTCTATTGGGTATATTATTATTTAATTAAGAACATATTTGTATATCATTGTTTTAAATAGTATGTAAATATACATAAAAATGTTATAATACCCATGAACAATATAATTATATAATAATTAATAATGTCTTTGTTAAATTATTAATTTAGTTTTTAAATAACATTAAATATTATATTTTAGGTTAGGTTAGGTTGGGTTCCAAATGTTCCTATATTGGAACTATAAGGTACATTTACTATATTTTAGACCAATTCTGAAACTGTGGAAGGTATTAAACATTGACTATAATGATATAATAGGTATTGTTGGCATTACTAGCGTTGAGAGTTAATACAAAGGAAATAAAACTGAATTCGCTTTCACAATATAGTAAATAATGAAATATAAATATGAACTGTTAATTAATATAATATATGCCTCAGACAGCCAGTATAAAAATTAATACGATAAAAAATGAATATAAATGCCATAAATGCACAAAGTTATGACTTATGAATAATTTAATTATAATCTGGTGGGCCTCAGTCCCAGAATATACAAAATAATATAATATAATAAATAGGCCTCAGACTAAACAAATTAATACAAATAAGTAGGCACTTGGCCTAGGGTATAAAATGATATACACAAAACTACTCACCAGACACAATACAGGCAGTTACTTTAAGCGGTGGATTTCATGCCACATGACCGTGCCGGGGACGTATGTATACAACCGCACACCTACGACCGCTTTAAGGTAACCGCTGACCAGTAATTCACAGGCTACAGGAACAAACACCACAAAAAGAAATGAAATGACCACCTTGCTAGCAACAGTATACTATAATAAGGCAAAATAATATGAATTTAAGAACAATACGTTACTCATTGAATTATACTGGAAAGTTTGATGAATCTTCCAAACGACTTCAGGCTTACGGCATGAAAAACGGCACATGTGCTTTTTAAGAATAATAAACGACGGACGACTCCAGGCCGGAGAAATGTAAAGTAAAAAAGACAAGCATAGCTATTAGCTAGTGCGTCCAGACTTTTATAGACTTTGTTTTGGCTGCGGACAGTGTCATCTGGATACAATAAAGTAATACGTTTAGCACAATAATTGATGACACTGCCGCACAGCAGAGACACTATTAGAATATATGAAAGCAAAACTAAAGCTAGATCGAGTGAACAGTACCATAATAAATAAGAATAATATTATACAAAAATATGAAATTCGAACAAAAAAACGGACTAATAGATAACAGAACTCAAGCTGATAGTGGGACGGCGTATGCGACAGTCGTGCCACAAGATCGCGCTGCACTTGGCGCGAACAGGTATGATAAAATGTATTAATTGGATCAGAAGCGGACAGTTCTTAAGGAGTTCGAAAAAGGCAATTTTCAAATAGCATACATGCGGGTCTTGTAAATGGGTGCATTAGTGATCATTAGTGATCACAGATCTGTGACAGTGTGTAATATTAATAGCTGAGCCGTTCACGCACACAGTTTATAGTAATTTGTATGTGCAGTGTGACGCGGCGACGACGGTGTTTAGGATGACACCGCGGAGGAGCCGGTCTCGATTTCGCGACTGTACGTCGGGAATACGGTTCACGGGAGAATAAAATAAAATAAACAATTTCACGTAGCGTTTCGTCAGTCTTTATTCGGCGAATACCTTTTGGTGTATATATAAAAAAAATGTGACGAACAAAAAAAAAAGACCGACTGGTGCGGGTGTTTTCGCGACGAGCGGTGAAACGAAAGAGAGCGGGGCGCCGACAGCCGGTACTCGTTTTGCCCAACTTGTCTTCCCGTCCCGCCTTGTGCCTTTGCGGCGCGGTGGGAGAGTCGACCGAGTCGTGACGTCGTATCCCGTGGTGGTGGTTAACAAAAGTCGTAGACTAGGTGGTGGCGGTGCCCGTACTTTGTACTGGTCGCCGCTACGTACCGTATCATTCTCCCCCGCCAAACCGCCACACGGGGTACACTTGTACCGGTGTCGGCCGCTCTTCGGGTGCGCTGCGGCTTTCGCTACCTCTTGCCGGGGCTTGAGGTAGGCTGGCCCTACCCGTGCTGCCTCACTGTTTGGGGGACCCGATCGGCGTGAAGAACGACCTGTTGTCGTACTCCACCTCCGGTAGTCCCTCCAACGATAGTCCTGGCGCCTCCAACCAGGCGTTCTCGGACAGGTTGTCCGTGGCCGTTGCGTGGTTGGGTGACGCCTGGTCAGTAGACCTTCCCGGCTCCTCGGACCTATCGTCCTTGTCGCCGGTCCATCTACCTCCATCGCTACCGGTTGGTCCGGCCCGGGCAGGGGTTCGCTGGCCGCTTCCGGATCTGAGGTCGGCGCAGGTTGCTTGGCAAGTCTATGCTGCTGACTTGCCTTGCTCTCCCTGGCCTTCATCTTCTCCTTGAGCTTTTGGATTTTTTTTTTATTCCGTGCCAGCTGTGCCTCTTTCCGGTGCTTTGTAACCGATGTGGAGGGTGCCCCTGTCGGCCCGGGTACCGTTGCCGGCTCCCGGGGCGGCTGTGGTTCGGATCCCTTTTCCTGGCTTGTGGAGGCCCGGTGCGTGGCCGCTGTGGTTGGCTGGCGTCTTGGCGGCCGGGACGTCGAGCCGTTGCTGGCTGTTGTTGACGGTTGTGGTCGCAACCGTCGCTCGATGTCTGCGGTCCGGTCCGCCCAACCGCGGTTGTATATTGCCGCCCTCACCGGATCCTGTAGCAGGTGGCGGGGAGTCATTCTGGCGACTTGGGCGGCTGTCCGTGGCTGGTCTTGTGTGTTCGGCACCAGCCCCAGCTGCCCTATGAGGTCGGCTACTCGGCACCATTTTTCTTCCTGCGTTTGTGTGGTCATGTTGTCTGTAAATGAAGGTTAATACTGAACAATTTTTTTTTTGATTTTTAACCTTTGGGTGCGCGTTTTAGGCAAGACACATGTATTTTGCGCGGTGGTTGTTGGTCGGTGAGGAAAACTCCTTTTCCGACCTGTTCCGCTAGGGTCACCGGCCCCCACCATTTTGGTGCAAAGCCGGCGTGAAAATTTTTGTGTGCTTTGTAGTATACTACGTCGCCCTTGCTGAACCTTACCGGTGTGCCGGTGTTCACGCTCGGTTTTACCACTACCTTTTTGCCTAAAATACCCGTACTACCCTCTCTTCCTGCGATTTTTCGATGTTTACTGGTGTTGGTTTAGACAGCGCCCAATCTCCCGGTCTCTTGCATTCCTTGCCGAGGACAAGGACCGCGGGTGGGTAGCCTGTCTGTTCGTTACACCTGTTCCGTATCGAAAATAGAATTGCGGGTAGTTTTGTGTCCCAAGATTTATGTTTGCCGTCGACAAGCCGTGCGCGCAAACCTTTTTTTAAATCTTGATTTCGGCGTTCCACTGGGTTGGCTCTCGGATGGTATATCGGAGTTGTCCAACCCTTGTGCTCCCCATCGTTCTAACGCGTTTAGCATTTCGTTTGACACGAATTGGGGGCCGTTATCGCTGAGACACACGCGGGGGTAACCGAAACGGGAAAAGAACTCACGTTCTAACGTTTCGATTATTGTCTTAGAGGTCACTGTTCCTAAGGGGTAAGCCTCGGTCCACCTACTAAAACAGTCGGTTGCTACCAGTATGTACGATTTTCCCTTACCGGAGCGGGGGTATGGGCCCATAAGATCGACACTGATAACTTCCCATGGTTGGCGGGGGGTTCTTGGTTGCATTGGGTCATTCGGACGCGAGTTAAGTGGTTTCGTACACGCGCATACGTGGCACGCACCGACATATAACCTCACGTCGTTCTTTTGACCTTTCCAATAATACCGTTGTCGAACCGCCCGGTACGTCTCTTTCCAACCTGGGTGGTTGGATAAGGCGTGATCGTGACACCTCCAAATTACGTGTTGTATTTTGGTTCTTGGTATCACGACGGTTGTGTGGGGGCCTACGGTTACGCGTAAGAGGCTGTCGGTGAAAACATATTTGTCGGTTTCCGATTTTGCGCTCCTAGTGGTCCGCGTTGGTCCGTCCCCCCTGTGACCGTCGATTACGTCGCGAATTGTAGCGTCTTCGGACTGCCACTTTCCGAGCGTTGTCGCGGTGAGGGGTGTGTCGTCACTATCGTGGTTTTCTACCATAGTGAAGATACGTTCGGACTCGAGGTCAATGTTGGTTGTCGGCGTTATCGGGGCCCCTACCAATTTTTCCTCAAGTCGTTCTTCGTCTACGGGTGAGCCCGGTGCCGGGTCGCGAGATAACAAGTCGGGTGCTTCGTTTTGTATTCCCGGGACGTGCACCGTACTGAAATCTAAATTAGCTAGTTGAAGTGACCAACGTGTTAATTTTGAATTTTTGTCCTTAGCCCTGTGTAACCATGTTAGTGCCGAGTTGTCGATTAGGAGTTCGAAACGTCGGGTTTCCAGGTATGGACGGAATTTGTCGGTCGCCCAGATTATCGCTAGGCACTCGCGTTCGACCGCGGCTTGCGTTCGCTAAACTTTTTGCTTGCGTAGGACACTATGCGTCTTTCCTCCGGTCTGTCACCCCGTTGGAAAAGTACCGCACCGGCTCCTATTTCGCTTGCATCGGTTTGCAGACAAAACGGTTTGTTATAATCGGGTGGTGACAATTTCAGTGATGTGACTAGCGCGTTTTTTATTGATTTGAACGCGCGTTGCTCTACATCTGTCCACTTCCACCGTACCCTCTGTTTCAATAAATTAGTGAGAGGTGCTATGGTATCCGCGTAATTGTCTACGAATTGGTTGTACCAGTTGCATACGCCCAAAAATTTTCGGTTGTTTTTGTATGCCCTCTGAGTCTACAATGTGCCCCAAAAATGAAATTTCGCGTAAACCGATTTTACATTTTTTTGTGTTGCACGTTAGTCCGAACCTCTTGAGCCGCTCGAGAACTTTGTCTAGGTGGGCCTGGTGTTCGTACTCGTCCCGTGAAAATACTACAATATCATCTAGGTATACTTGTACAAAATCATCCTGGTAACCTCTCATGACCTCGTTCATGAGTCTCACGACCGTCATTGGACTATTTTTTAGACCAAAGGGGAGGACTCTGAACTGAAACAGCCCTCTGCGTGTTCGGAAAGCCGTGTATTTTCGCGCATTTTCATGTAATGGCACTTGCCAGTACCCCAACCTTAGTTCAAAAATGCTGAAAATTTTCGCGCCCCACATTTGCCTAATCATTTTGTTGAGATCTGGCATAGGGTACGCGTCGGATTCCGTCACGTCGTTGAGCCGCCTGTAGTCGACACAGAGACGAAATGTTCCGTCTTTTTTCTTTGCCAATACTACTGGTGCGGCCCACGGTGAGGTGCTTGGTTCTATGAGCCCCTGGGTTTCCATATCGCGCACCATCTCGTCGATAGCGGTTTGTTTTTGCTGTGGGTACGGGTATGGTTTGAGCGCGATTGGAGATGGGTCTTTTAGCAAAATTTCGTGTTCAATTAATTTGGTACGGTCTACTTTGTCACTGAACACTACCGCGTATTTATTCAATATCTTGGTTAGTTTCGAGCGCGTTTCGGTGTCGTTACCAAATTCTAATTGTGATAAGTCTGGCCTAGTGGTGGGTGGTTGTGACTTCCCTTTCCAGCATGCTGACGTACGAATTTGCCTACCCATGTGTATTGTGCACGCGGCGTAATCCCAAGAGACTTCATTGTTGACCAGGAAGTCGTGTCCTAGTAACGCGTCGCAATACAAATTGTCTAGAACAGTTGCTTCGAATTTTATATCGAGTGCCCCTATTCTAGCTTCGAATGAGGTGGTGCCACTGGTTGTCGCAGTGTGACCGTCCGCCATTCGGACTGTGTTTGTTGGTCCGTGGGGAGGTGTTTTGCCGTATTTACGGGCTACTGACGGGTTTACGTATGATTTTTGTGCCTGTGAATCTAGTAGGGCTGTTACGAAGCCTGACGGAAATTCGAGTTCGACCGCGGGGGTCGGAATTTTGTCCGGGCGTGTTCGCGTACCGTTATTAGTCGTATTGCAGTCTGTCGAACGGGGCAACTGGTTCTGAACCGCGACGGAAACTGTTTGGTCGTCGGCGTTTACCGCCAAGACCATACTGTCCCTATCGGTTGCCTCTGTGCTCGGCTGTTGCTCTACGTGCGCAGACTGACCTATTGCGGGGATAAGCGCGGTGTGTGTGCTCGCTTCCCCGTCACCTGTGCTGGTGAACACCCGTGTCTCTGTTGCCTTTGTCCCTACACCTGTGGCTGCCCCATGAGCCGACTGTTGTTGATCACACGTGTCACCGGTGAGGTGAGTGTGATCGGTGGTGGGGTGGTGTAGGTTGGGGGTCTGTGAACGGGTGTCGATAGATGGTGACACGGAAAAAATTTTCGTAGTCGGTTGTTCAATGTGTTGAGCTTCCGTACTGCGCGCTTTTCGATAGCGTTTATTTTTCCCGTGTGTACTACCGAATTTTGGTGATGATGAGTGGGGGGTTGGTGTTGAGTCGATGAGGGGGACTAGTCCTCGTCGACTCCCCCGTCGTTTCCCGGCCTGGTCGGTCGGTGTGGGCATTTGTTGTTCCAATGGAGTTCCCCACAATATCTGCACGGCCCCGGTGGCTGGTCATCGGATGATTTGCCAAAATATTTTTTTTTTACCGGGGGGGCTGTTTGTGGGGTATCCGTACCCTTTTTGGGCTTTGGTGTCCATTGTTTGGGGGTCGGGTCGGTGGTGTCCGTTGCCGGGTCCAAAACGCCTGCGATGCGTCGCAGTTCGCTGAACGTTTGCGGCCGGTGCAGACGGATGTGCGTACGGAAAGTGTCGCGCGTTAGTCCGGCGATAATACCTACCAATTCCGATTCGGATAGGCCGGTGTTTACGCGGCGCGCTAGCTGGTTTTTACTCAGCACAAATTCCGTTAGCTTTTGTGTGGGCTTTTGTCGTGTTGACACTATGTCGGCTCGCAGCCGGGATTGAATTTCGGAATTATTGAAATTTTCGAAAAATTCCACCCTAAATTCTTCCCAGGATAGGTCTAGTACCTTGATAGTTGTATACCATGTACCTGCCGCTCCTTTCAGCTGCGGTTCGACCGCCCTACACCAACCCGCGGGGTGGATACGTGCTTGCGCAAGTATCGATTCGGTATTATCAATATACCTGACGGGGTCTTCGGCCCTTGTTCCGGAGAACTCGGGTAGCGATGACCTTGCCGTGCGCAAATCGTCGTATGATATTAGTACCGATCGTTCCTGAGCGTGTGTATCGTATGGCGCGTATTGTGACGCACGTGTATTGTGACCCGTGTTGTCGTGTTGAGTGTCGCGCGCGAAAAACGGTCTGTTGTTCGCGGCGGTAACCCGACTGGTGCTCGGCTGAGCGCCGCCGTCGTTGCGCTCGTACGACCTACCCGACTGGTAACTATCGTGTGTACGAGTTGTTATGTGTGCAGGTGACGGGTGGTTGACGTATTGCGGGGCCGCCAAGTCGTGTGGCTGCTGTGTGGCGGTCGAGCGCGGTTCCGTGAAGAACCGCGTCATGCTTGCCTCGAGCGCCATTAGACGTGCCTCGAACGACGTTGTGTCGTTCGTTTGTGGCAACGTTAGTTTCAACATATGCAGCCGTTCCGCTGCAGTCTTAAAAATGTCATTGTGTAGGGGTTGTGAGGACTGGACCTCTTGCATGGTCGACTGGAAGCCGTGGAGTTCTGACAGGTTGTCCGTGGGTTCTTGACTTGCCCCGAGGCTTGTCGAATTTCCCCCGGACGGCTGTCTGAAAATCCGACTGGCGTTCGTGCTTTCCAGCGTTAATGTTGTTGGTTATGCGTGTTCAGTACCGTCCTGTAATCCTGTGATTGGGGACTGCACTGTTTCGAACCTTACATTCTCGGGGACTAGTCCACTTTCCCTAATGTTCTCTTCTAACCTGATATACACATCCGCCCTTGACCCAGACGCGCTGAGTCCGCGGCCCGTGCACTCGCTACGCAGCTCTGCCAATGACAACTGTTGTAACGTTTTTCCAGTCATATTGTAGGATTAATTACAAATGTGGTCGTTAAACTGTTGTTTGGTGTGGTTGCTTGTGTTTGGTGTGTGTATGTGTGTTTGGTTTAGAGTTGTTTTTTTTTTCAAACGGAATGAAACGTAACATTCGCGCGATGTCTACGAAAATTTACGTTTTATTTTTATGATTACGCTAATGGGTCAGCTGTTGACGATACCGCCGTTGTGTTCCAAGAATAGTAGAACTAGGTCACGTACTCGGCGGCGGCAGCTGACGGCTGCAGCGACTGAACCGGTTTTAGCCTACGCGCTGTGCTTTTTGCTGTCTTGAGGCGATGATTCCTCTGCGGGGAGCCAATTGACGCGGCGACGACGGTGTTTAGGATAACACCGCGGAGGAGCCGGTCTCGATTTCACGACTGTACGTCGGGAATACGAATCGCGGAAAAAAAGCCCACGGAAAAAAAGCCCAAGGAAAAAAGCCCAGAAAAAAAAACCTAACGGAAAAAAAGCCCAAAAAAATAAACACACCAAGGAAAAAAAGCCCAAGGAAAAAAAATATTATTTTCATAGCCTATAGATACATAATAATTAGTAATGGTAAAAATTAAATACATATTATATATACATATTTTTGAATTTTTATATTCATAGTTCACATTTCTATTTCTATTTCTGAACCTATATTATTAACCTAATTTTACAGTCGATGTGTTGTACTATAGAATTGTACTATGTATAATGTATATACTTAAGACTGATGTTTTTTGACTCATAACTTATAACACAATAAATCATGACGTGTACATAATATTGAGTTCATATTTATATTTTTATTTGATTTTCAATCTATATTTTATACAATTAACAATTAATTATTAATTTCATTAAAATATATAATATATAATTACTAATAATTAGGTCATTAGGAGTAGAGAATACGTCATGTGTTCACATTTCTATTTCTATTTCTGGGCTTTTTTTCCGTTAGGTTTTTTTTCTGGGCTTTTTTTCCTTGGGCTTTTTTTCCGCCCACCCGGGAATACGGTTCACGGGAGAATAAAATAAAATAAACAATTTCACGTAGCGTTTCGTCAGTCTTTATTCGGCGAATACCTTTTGGTGTATATATAAAAAAAATGTGACGAACAAAAAAAAAAGACCGACTGGTGCGGGTGTTTTCGCGACGAGCGGTGAAACGAAAGAGAGCGAGGCGCCGACGGCCGGTACTCGTTTTGCCCGACTTGTCTTCCAGTCCCGCCTTGTGCCTTTGCGGCGCGGTGGGAGAGTCGACCAAGTCGTGACGTCGTATCCCGTGGTGGTGGTTGACAAAAGTCGTAGACTAGGTAGTGGCGGTGCCTGTACTTTGTTCATGCCGTATGTATACAACCGCACACCTACGACCGCTGACCAGTAATACACAGGCAACAGGAACAAACACCACAAAAAAGAAATGAAATGACCACCTTGCTAGCAACAGTATACTATAATAAGGCAAAATAATATGAATTTAAGAACAATACGTTACTCATTGAATTATACTGGAAAGTTTGATGAATCTTCCAAACGACTTCAGGCTTACGGCATGAAAAACGGCACATGTGCTTTTTAAGAATAATAAACGACGGACGACTCCAGGCCGGAGAAATGTAAAGTAAAAAAGACAAGCATAGCTATTAGCTAGTGCGTCCAGACTTTTATAGACTTTGCTTTGGTTGCGGACAGTGTCATCTGGATACAATAAAGTAATACGTTTAGCACAATAATTGATGACACTGCCGCACAGCAGAGACACTATTAGAATATATGAAAGCAAAACTAAAGCTAGATCGAGTGAACAGTACCATAATAAATAAGAATAATATTATACAAAAATATGAAATTCGAACAAAAAAACGGACTAATAGATAACAGAACTCAAGCTGATAGTGGGACGGCGTATGCGACAGTCGTGCCACAAGATCGCACTGCACTTGGCGCGAACAGGTATGATAAAATGTATTAATTGGATCAGAAGCGGACAGTTCTTAAGGAGTTCGAAAAAGGCAATTTTCAAATAGCATACATGCGGGTCTTGTAAATGGGTGCATTAGTGATCATTAGTGATCACAGATCTGTGACAGTGTGTAATATTAATAGCTGAGCCGTTCACGCACACAGTTTATAGTAATTATTTGTATGTGCAGTGTTCCATCCGACAGATGCCTATTGATGTAATTCACCCTCTGAGAACTATTACTTTTAGACATCGTATAACAAATTATCTAGGTACCTTGTTATGATCATACATATAATTGGCGTGCAGGTAATTACATTTCTATTGTAAAATACTTAGGACGAATTGAATTTACAGACTATTTGAATAAAAATAGCATCGACAAATGTTTGTATTTATTTTATTACCACATTCGTTATATTAAAAAAATTTTCCTATAGGTATTACTTTTTCTTTAAAAAGACAGCCTATATAATTTAATTATTCTTTGAGTAATATAAATTTATTAAGAGCTCTACCACATGACTAAATGTATGAATACAGGATTTGGAAACAAAGTGTTTTCTTCCCACTTTTATAATTGTGTTTGACATTGATTCATAGGTTGACATACTTTTTCTTTGTAATACATTTTTAGGAGTTCAATATAAGCAATGTGCGCGTAGTAAGTGAATAGCGATCACTTTACATAATTAACAAACTAATTACAGATGTAAATTTTAGTGAAACACTGAAAATTAGTTTCGTATTTACAACAAAATGCTTAAACGAGAGTGACATAGTATGAACACGTCTGATTGAAGGGGAGAAATTTATCATGACAAAAAAAAAACTCTGAGAAGATATTATGCTCTACATGGCGGACCGTAGTTTATGATTTTTACTCTAAAAGTCTAAAATCTATAAAATGTTTGTACCTATATAGCTATGATTTTTACTCAGCGTGTAGTTATCTCTATCAACAAATAGGAGTGATAAATTATTAATATAATATCGACATAGTTAATGTTCGAGATAATTGATATCGGAGCAGTTGTGTATTATGATGGACAACGTCACAACGAACATACATTTTTTTCCCGAGTAATACAATGTCGTAGCAGTAGACAGTAGTGGAACTACTAGTGCTATCCCCGTTTTTCGACGCCGAGTGACTACACCGTATTTTGCTATTATGCTATATTATTATATTATATAAATGTCTACATCATGGATATTATGGTCCATTGTTCTGTGATACAAGTGCCTATGCCAAATAAATATCATTTGAATATTATTTAATTGATATCAACTTTTTTTTTTTTTTTGTGAGGACATTTTGTAGTTCACACCTTCCACGACACGGTAGCATCTCACGAAGCACCGAAATTCTACGCACATAATGACAAGTTAGGTACCTACCACATAACCTAAAAAATAAATAGGTAACAAAGACGGTTTATATACGACTGTGGTAACAAAATATAAAGTATTTGCTGTACGCTTGTTGGCAGCTGACGTGGCGCCTCGTCGACACTTCGAGTGGTTACACGTCGACAATACGATATTATTGAATCTTCCTCGTAACCTCACTTATTTCATTCCGTCTTTTCATTTTTGTCCCGACGAGCGGGAGGTTGTGCCTTGTGCCTGACCTCCTGTCGTTAAGTTTTTTGGGATTTTTATTCTGTCATTCGGTTCCGACCAAGGTAGGCGTTTTACGATTGACTATCGTACTACAACTATCTTGGTCTGGATTGCCGAATAATATTTTTGTTCAATACGTATGCGGAATGCCAGAATCCAAAGTCAAAACCAGGTAAGTCTCGTTTACTGACACGCGTTTCTGTGTTACTATCGACAATATAATATACATAAAGTTTTTGGATTTTACTATTTTACTGTTTTGTCTTAAGAGGACGCCAACCCGCATGGCTGTCTCCCTCTTACAAGTCCGTAACATAGCAAATTTTTTACGCTCAGCAGATCACGTTTAGCCCCGTTTGTTTTTTTTTCTCCCCACATTGGAGTAAATTGACCTATAATGAAACTTGTTGGTAAGAACATTATCTGTGTTCGTAAGTTTTTTTTTACGATTATTATGTTTTTAAGTGATTTATGCGCATATTATATAGGTAGCATAAATTAGAAATGCTCATGACTCGTTTAAAAACAGAAATATCGTTAAAAACACAGATAATGTTCTTACCATCACGTTTTATAATGAGTCAATTCACTCCAATGTTTAAACTAACGAAGCTAAACGTGATCTGCTGAGCATAAATTTGCTATTCGCACTTGTAAGACGGAGACAACACATGCGGTTTGGCGTCCTCTTAACAGTGTTATTTTGTAATCATGTCTTCTCGGTTCTCGCGCTTAAGAGGGCGGCGCACCCGCATGTGTTGTCTCTCACCGTCTTACACACCCACGACATACCAAATTTCCGTTTGCTAGTTTCAATAGGATGCTGACAGTTTTGATATTAGAGTGATGACCTATTATCAAACTTTAAAGTAATAACAATATCTGTGTTCTCTTGTTGGCTTTTACCATGTTTTAATTTTTAAGCGAGTTATGGGTATGTAAAGTATTAATATTCTGAAATGCTCCTAACTCACTTAAAAATTAAAATATCGTAAAAACACAACATAAGAACACAGATAATGTTGTTACCTAAAAGTTTGATGATAGGTCAATTCAATTCACTCTAATATCAAAACTGGCAATACTCTATTGAAACTAGCGAACAAAAATGTGCTATGTTGTACATGTGTAAGACAACACATGAGGGTACGACATATTCTTAAAAGGATGCTAGGTATTCCCGCATGTGTTGTCTCCATCTTATAAATGTTAAACATAGCAAAAACTGTTTTGAGCAAGTAAGAACTACTCTGGCTGTAAACCAAGTCATTATTTTTGAATTATTCAAACTTAAATAACTTTTTTTTTAGTTCAGATGCCAAAAAAATAAAAACAATGTTGCACAGTAAATGTTCTCCTCTTTGTGCGAAAATTCTGTTGCTTAGATTCGTCTGCAGCCTGAGTGGTGTTCTTATCCACCCGAAACAGTTTTTAGTATGTTATACAGGGACGGCAGGGTACCGGGAACTTTTCTGGTGGGCCGCTGCTCAAAAATAACTTGTTATTATCTACTATACATTTATTATAAAATTAGGATAAATATCAATTATAAATATTTTGTGTTTATGCATCATGACGCGTGAGTGTGGAAAATTGTTTATATTAAGTCATTTTAGATTTTGGTTTGGCTGATTGTCCTCGGCATCAGTGCATCATCAGAAATTTTTATTTATAATATTATTATAACTATGAGACGGATTTAAATATAAATTGCATTTTTTTCTGAATTTTCTAAAACATTGCATTGCAACAATAAACTCGTTTCATACATTAACTAACTTGCATTTTTTGTAAATTTTATAAGAACTTGGCTTTTTAGCTAAGTTTTTTATTTGAAAATATTTAATAACATCTGATTGATCAGTACTATAATGAAACACAATATATAACAAATCTACCTACCTATCTAAATTGTATTTTATATTCATTTAAATTGGCTTCTAACTTTTCTGGACACATTATTATTTTTTGTAATTTTTGTGTATTAAATCGATTTTGTTTTTGTTTTTATTGCATTTAAATTCATGGACCATCTATAACTTAACCAAATGTTTATTGTACCATTCGATTAATATATCCACATTTAGCCAACGAATAGGTATTCTACTCAATATTAGTTAAAACCTAGGTAATATTATATTGTACACAATAAAAAATATAATAGTAGGTAAAATATTATTAATATATTGTACACACTACACTATAATAAAATAAAATATTGTTGATAGGTTAATAGGCTGATATCTATATACATACAGTTTTTCATACGTTCAGGTTCAACGTTCTTAATTCATACAAGTTAATTTTATTACTTGTTTTTTATTTTATTGTTCTGTGTTTCTTGGTGATTTTGTAATATTTACTTAGTTGAAGATAAATAAGATAAGTTGTTGAAGTATAAGTTGATGAATGAAGATACAAATATCACTCTCATTTGTTTAAAATTTGGTACCATATTTAAGTGTTTACATTTTGTGATGACGAAATGGCAAGGGCCGGTTAAAATATAGATTTCCCGGGCCGAGTAGTTACTCCAGTCCGCCCCTGAATTGTTATAATATATTTGTTAGACAGACACAACACATACGGATGTAGCATCATTTTATGACCTAAGGGCCTAATACACAATGTATTTTATTGTAATATAATATAATATTAATGATATTGAAAATGTGTTCAATACGTCATATTAAAAATTCTAGATCATTTCGATATATTTGATTTATGAATAATTATTGACGTAAATACTCAATAAAATTGATCGTATTATTTAGGTATCTTTAAAAGTATATATACCTGTCAATTAATTAAATATTAATTAACATTGCATTTATTATTTGTTTACAGTGTTAACATGTAACCATCAATATGGGCTGAACAGAATCCAAAATGGCAATTGGCAACCAAACTGCAGGCTATAATGCATTCACACTCAAGACTTATCTTTATAATACCTACCGCTTACAGTAATTTAATCCTTCATAAACGTTTTCAAGTGTATACTACAAAAAATGTAATTTTCCTGTTCCCTTAGCAATTCAATTCCCGAGAGCAACCGTTTTTATAAGCGTATACCAGGCATTCTAAGTGTCAATGAGCCACAGCGTTGGCACATTTGTTTTCATCAGACGGTTAAACTATTGCTATGTGATAAAAGTTTGTGTGCCAACGCTGTAGCATTTAGAATGTTTGATATATGCATGTAAAAACGTCTGCCCTCATCATAGACTAACATCAAATATGCCACTAGCTTAAAATAATTTCAAAATAATCAAGATAATCTGAAATATGTACATGAAAACAGATACGAATTGAGACAAAATTATCAACTGACTTAACAAACCAATGTATAAAAATGTTGTTTTCTGTAACAATACATTTCAGTAATTCTATATTATGGATTTTTAAATGTTGTCTTCAACTAAGACAGTTAATTAAATTTATAAACAGATTATATAAATATGTATTTATTTTTGTAAAGTAAAATTTACTTGTGGATATTTTTTACAGCTTATTAAATCCATATTGTATTCAATAATATTGTCTTCAATTTTAATTTATTAACTTATACCTACTTCTTAAAAGAAATTATAGTGCATTTTCATATGTGATATAAAATGAATTTACTAAATGTTGTTAGTTAAAAAAATTACATATTATGTCATTAATAATATATTTTATCTAAAACTGTAATTTGTATTAATTTATTACATCTTGGTATGATAGTTTTTTTCTACATAAGTGTTTGGAAAGTTAGATAACATTAAGAACTCTGGTCACTGCAAATGGCTGCAAAAGTGGGATAGATTTAAATAGGTATACACTTTATATAATTTACAGCAATGGAAATATTAATTTTACAATAACTGTCTATTGCCGATATTTTGAAATATTAAGTTTTAAGAAAAAATATTTAGTCCATTATATAGACTCTTAATATCATACTTGATATAATGAATAGTATTTTCTAAACTATATAAATTGTAAAAAAGAAGCCGCTTAATGATGGCATTTACTAACACCCGCCACCCAGGGACGAAACAAACATGGTCTTTCCTCATGTTCCGGAAAAAACACAATTTTGGACATTATTACATTATAATACTAAAATATTATTATGTGTTCGATATTATAATTATTATTCAATACTACAATAATTATTATAATTCAATACTAGAATATTTATTAAATTATGGTAGTATATAATATATACTATATAGGTACTACTATCAGCGACTGCAAAAGTTTTAACACTATTTTCGACTAGAGTCGCCGGCGGCTGTCGCGATACACTGCTCTCGTCTCGGTAGAGCCGCAGCCGCACATTGGAAACCAGTCTATAAGCACTATGTGTAAACACTGTTCATACAATAGCCGCGCCTTGGAAACCGTACCTTAATAATCAATTTTTTTTAAGGATTAGAGTTGTTCAATAGGAATGTGAAAATCTTAATATTAGTACCTCGACATGGGTGTAATTTACTCATAATAATAATTATTAAGCCAGCTTATACAGGTTGTTTTGAAGCTGTAATGCATATTAGACATAACAATTTTGTATAATATATGTGGTATTTACTATTTGACAATTAATACTTAACAGTTCATACTTTTAGATTTTGTCTGTCAATGGTTGTCGTTAAGGATTTAATTTTGCTAGGTTATGCTTTTAATTAGGTCATAATAAATTTTTATTTTTTCAACTATGCATATACTTGAGGATTCTTATTGGTTTTTTTAGGTGTGTCTTAATGAAATTTTTTCTTGATAATTCATAAGAGTAGAGCGTTAATTTTTGAAAAAAAATACAGATCTGTATTATATATATTAACATTTAACTGGTGTTACTGGAAATTGGTCATTAACTTTTAAAATTATTAGAATAAACTTGAATTTTTTTTCAATGTTTTTTATCCACATGAAGATGAAGATTTCTAGTTCAAGCTTTGCGCTCATTAATCGCTTCTTTATTGTACCATTTTTATTTTCCCAATTAACAATATTGTCGTTTTCTTTTAGAAACCAATGAAACTTACAGAATTGTGTATTATGTAGTATGCGTTACAACCAAATAAAGTGCAACAAACATTGCTTTTAAGTTTTATTTTTGGTACTACGAAATTTATATTTCCACTATCACATAGTGAGTGCTGTCATGTCGATGTGCGTCATAGTCTTCCTTTGTCCCGTTTACCATCACCGTATTTTCTCAGACTCTTGCACACCACTCTTCGTGTCATAACTGAGTCATTAGTACCTATTAAGTTAGAATTAAATATAAAATTGAATATTCACGCTTAAAATAATGATGATTATTTGATTATTATCAAAGGATTTGTGTTTTTTTTGTTGTTAATCGAAAAGTATTAATTACAGAAACATGAAACACCCGCTGTTACTTAATTATAATTTTCTATACTAAATTAATGTTTGAAATATTTTTGATAGGTATTAATCAAATTGATAATATTAATTTTAATTCAAATTTAATACATTTTACACATACGACATACATCGTAGGTACATTGCAGTGACTTAATGTCCCAATGACGAGATACATTCGATACCTATATGTATGCATACTGTACAACAAAGCTCCTTTTTTAAAATAAACTCAACAATGACTTTATCTAGCATAGGTAGGTAATTTTTATATCCTTGTGATGTGCCATTGTGCCAATAACACCAACCCATTTAGTCTATATTCTTACTCATGCGAGACCGCTGCAGCTGTTATAATAATTATAGTAGGTAAGCCAGTCTCGTAAAAATACTTTTGAAAAAGTATTAAGTACTAATACTAGTAATCTAATGAAATAGTATTATAAATACTTTTGAAATACTATTATAAAAACTTATTTTACGAATTCTCACAAAGTATTCGAATACAAATATAAGTATTTTTTTAAAGTTTATTCTGTATAATATTTATGTATATTTTAATATTTATTATATTATATTATATATTGTTACTAGTTTGCTACTTATCATAGATTTTAACAATTTAAAATATTAACTAAAAGTGTAGAATCATAAGCAAAATAATATTTTGAAAATAATCCAGGGATAACATTAAGAACATTTAATGTGCCTTTAGTGTTATCTAGTACAAGACGTGCATTAGTTAATGCTGCTACGCCTCAAAATATTATTAACGGATTTTCTATGTCAGGGATTTGGCCTTTAAATCGAGATGCATTTACTAAGGATACATTTACGCCAATGGTTTTTGAAGATGTAGACAATATGTTTATAGATAACTTTGATGAAGAACCAATAAATCATGTAATTAGAGAACCAAAAATTAGCATTGACAAACCAGTGAATATTGACATTACTCCTCATTTAAAAATAGAAGGAAGTTTAACTCATCAGATGATTGATCTACAATCATCATCTTCAGATATATCACCAGATCATAGTAAACCGTATCTGAAACTAGCATTACAAGAAAAAAAAATAAGCAATATAGGAAGTGGAATAAAAGAGGAGAAGAGTACAATATTATGTAATACGCCTGAACAATTAGAAATGAGAGATAGAACAAAAAATAATTCTAAAAGAAATCTAGATTGTAAAAATAAAAAGAGTAAAAAACCTAAAAACTAAGAAACCAGATAAACGCAAAAACAAGAATAACGGTTATAGTGAGGTTTATACTTAAATTATTGTATACATATTTGTTACAGGTCTTTATAAACCCAAAAAAATGAAAATTTAAAGACTGAATATTACTATTGTGTAAATATTACATTTGATCTCTATTTTTAAATTCATTAGGTATACTATCTTTTAATTTGTATTATTATTTAATAATATACCTTTGTACCTGCTTGAAGAAATAGTCTCTTCTTGATGAGTCTATTAAATATTGAAAATATGGAAAATTTTAATATGTACCTACTATTTAAATAATTTTGATTAAAGAGAATATTCATAAATACAATTTGAATTCATTAATGTATATTATAATTTATATTAAATTAATACTTTTTAATTTCTTACTGTTTATTATTTATTGATTAGAGATTTAAATATCAATAAATTTGAACATAAAATTTGTGATGTCAATATTTTTATAATTTGTCTTAATGTTTTTACTCTTGCTTACAGACTTCATACAATTTTCAAACATTTAAATAATATTTTATATCTGTATGACAATATTCCTACAAGTCCTTTGAGTCCATGCTGCAATTTTACTTTCTTTGAACGCACAATGTTCAAGTCTCCCAAAAACAGTGCACGCATGAATAACCATGTAAATGTTTGTTGTTGGATGTACTCTCTGATGAATATCTATTAATAACAATATATCTATTTATCTTTATTTTTTATATTTATATAACCTATGTCATATACGTCATGTCAGTTTGTATCATATAGTGTTTACCTGGTTGGTAAGGAACACTTAAATACGTTGCAAGGTTTTTGCACACTTCGAACACGGGTGATTACCTATCCGAGAACTAATAGTAGCAGTGGCCGTTGCTTACTCTCAAATACGTAGCGTGATTGGTTTAGCCACTGCCACACGCCGAACCTCAGATTATATTAATATAAAGTAAACTATTATTTTTCTGACTTTCTTCAATCTTTTAATGAAATTTTATTAACTTTATTTATTTTGGTCTTTCATGGCCTAAGAAACCATTAGAAGTATGTACCTACCTACTGAGATAAGTAATTCTATTGGGTATATTATTATTTAATTAAGAACATATTTGTATATCTTTGTTTTAAATAGTATGTAAATATACATAAAAATGTTATAATACCCATGAACAATATAATTATATAATAATTAATAATGTTTTTGTTAAATTATTAATTTAGTTTTTAAATAACATTAAATATTATATTTTAGGTTAGGTTAGGTTGGGTTCCGAATGTTCCTATATTGGAACTATAAGGCACATTTACTATATTTTAGACCAATTCTGAAACTGTGGAAGGTATTAAACATTGACTATAATGATATAATAGGTATTGTTGGCGTTACTAGCGTTGAGAGTTAATACAAAGGAAATAAAACTGAATTCGCTTTCACAATATAGTAAATAATGAAATATAAATATGAACTGTTAATTAATATAATATATGCCTCAGTCAGCCAGTATAAAAATTAATACGATAAAAAATGAATATAAATGCCATAAATGCACAAAGTTATGACTTATGCATAATTTAATTATAATCTGGTGGGCCTCAGTCCCAGAATATACAAAATAATATAATATAATATAATAAATAGGCCTCAGACTGAACAAATTAATACAAATAAGTAGGCACTTGGCCTAGGGTATAAAATGATATACACAAAACTACTCACCGGACACAATACAGGCAGTTACTTTAAGCGGTGGATTTCATGCCACGTGACCGTGCCGGGGACGTATGTATACAACCGCACACCTACGACCGCTGACCAGTAATACACAGGCAACAGGAACAAACACCACAAAAAAGAAATGAAATGACCACCTTGCTAGCAACAGTATACTATAATAAGGCAAAATAATATGAATTTAAGAACAATACGTTACTCATTGAATTATACTGGAAAGTTTGATGAATCTTCCAAACGACTTCAGGCTTACGGCATGAAAAACGGCACATGTGCTTTTTAAGAATAATAAACGACGGACGACTCCAGGCCGGAGAAATGTAAAGTAAAAAAGACAAGCATAGCTATTAGCTAGTGCGTCCAGACTTTTATAGACTTTGCTTTGGTTGCGGACAGTGTCATCTGGATACAATAAAGTAATACGTTTAGCACAATAATTGATGACACTGCCGCACAGCAGAGACACTATTAGAATATATGAAAGCAAAACTAAAGCTAGATCGAGTGAACAGTACCATAATAAATAAGAATAATATTATACAAAAATATGAAATTCGAACAAAAAAACGGACTAATAGATAACAGAACTCAAGCTGATAGTGGGACGGCGTATGCGACAGTCGTGCCACAAGATCGCGCTGCACTTGGCGCGAACAGGTATGATAAAATGTATTAATTGGATCAGAAGCGGACAGTTCTTAAGGAGTTCGAAAAAGGCAATTTTCAAATAGCATACATGCGGGTCTTGTAAATGGGTGCATTAGTGATCATTAGTGATCACAGATCTGTGACAGTGTGTAATATTAATAGCTGAGCCGTTCACGCACACAGTTTATAGTAATTATTTGTATGTGCAGTGTTCCATCCGACAGATGCCTATTGATGTAATTCACCCTCTGAGAACTATTACTTTTAGACATCGTATAACAAATTATCTAGGTACCTTGTTATGATCATACATATAATTGGCGTGCAGGTAATTACATTTCTATTGTAAAATACTTAGGACGAATTGAATTTACAGACTATTTGAATAAAAATAGCATCGACAAATGTTTGTATTTATTTTATTACCACATTCGTTATATTAAAAAAATTTTCCTATAGGTATTACTTTTTCTTTAAAAAGACAGCCTATATAATTTAATTATTCTTTGAGTAATATAAATTTATTAAGAGCTCTACCACATGACTAAATGTATGAATACAGGATTTGGAAACAAAGTGTTTTCTTCCCACTTTTATAATTGTGTTTGACATTGATTCATAGGTTGACATACTTTTTCTTTGTAATACATTTTTAGGAGTTCAATATAAGCAATGTGCGCGTAGTAAGTGAATAGCGATCACTTTACATAATTAACAAACTAATTACAGATGTAAATTTTAGTGAAACACTGAAAATTAGTTTCGTATTTACAACAAAATGCTTAAACGAGAGTGACATAGTATGAACACGTCTGATTGAAGGGGAGAAATTTATCATGACAAAAAAAAAACTCTGAGAAGATATTATGCTCTACATGGCGGACCGTAGTTTATGATTTTTACTCTAAAAGTCTAAAATCTATAAAATGTTTGTACCTATATAGCTATGATTTTTACTCAGCGTGTAGTTATCTCTATCAACAAATAGGAGTGATAAATTATTAATATAATATCGACATAGTTAATGTTCGAGATAATTGATATCGGAGCAGTTGTGTATTATGATGGACAACGTCACAACGAACATACATTTTTTTCCCGAGTAATACAATGTCGTAGCAGTAGACAGTAGTGGAACTACTAGTGCTATCCCCGTTTTTCGACGCCGAGTGACTACACCGTATTTTGCTATTATGCTATATTATTATATTATATAAATGTCTACATCATGGATATTATGGTCCATTGTTCTGTGATACAAGTGCCTATGCCAAATAAATATCATTTGAATATTATTTAATTGATATCAACTTTTTTTTTTTTTTTGTGAGGACATTTTGTAGTTCACACCTTCCACGACACGGTAGCATCTCACGAAGCACCGAAATTCTACGCACATAATGACAAGTTAGGTACCTACCACATAACCTAAAAAATAAATAGGTAACAAAGACGGTTTATATACGACTGTGGTAACAAAATATAAAGTATTTGCTGTACGCTTGTTGGCAGCTGACGTGGCGCCTCGTCGACACTTCGAGTGGTTACACGTCGACAATACGATATTATTGAATCTTCCTCGTAACCTCACTTATTTCATTCCGTCTTTTCATTTTTGTCCCGACGAGCGGGAGGTTGTGCCTTGTGCCTGACCTCCTGTCGTTAAGTTTTTTGGGATTTTTATTCTGTCATTCGGTTCCGACCAAGGTAGGCGTTTTACGATTGACTATCGTACTACAACTATCTTGGTCTGGATTGCCGAATAATATTTTTGTTCAATACGTATGCGGAATGCCAGAATCCAAAGTCAAAACCAGGTAAGTCTCGTTTACTGACACGCGTTTCTGTGTTACTATCGACAATATAATATACATAAAGTTTTTGGATTTTACTATTTTACTGTTTTGTCTTAAGAGGACGCCAACCCGCATGGCTGTCTCCCTCTTACAAGTCCGTAACATAGCAAATTTTTTACGCTCAGCAGATCACGTTTAGCCCCGTTTGTTTTTTTTTCTCCCCACATTGGAGTAAATTGACCTATAATGAAACTTGTTGGTAAGAACATTATCTGTGTTCGTAAGTTTTTTTTTACGATTATTATGTTTTTAAGTGATTTATGCGCATATTATATAGGTAGCATAAATTAGAAATGCTCATGACTCGTTTAAAAACAGAAATATCGTTAAAAACACAGATAATGTTCTTACCATCACGTTTTATAATGAGTCAATTCACTCCAATGTTTAAACTAACGAAGCTAAACGTGATCTGCTGAGCATAAATTTGCTATTCGCACTTGTAAGACGGAGACAACACATGCGGTTTGGCGTCCTCTTAACAGTGTTATTTTGTAATCATGTCTTCTCGGTTCTCGCGCTTAAGAGGGCGGCGCACCCGCATGTGTTGTCTCTCACCGTCTTACACACCCACGACATACCAAATTTCCGTTTGCTAGTTTCAATAGGATGCTGACAGTTTTGATATTAGAGTGATGACCTATTATCAAACTTTAAAGTAATAACAATATCTGTGTTCTCTTGTTGGCTTTTACCATGTTTTAATTTTTAAGCGAGTTATGGGTATGTAAAGTATTAATATTCTGAAATGCTCCTAACTCACTTAAAAATTAAAATATCGTAAAAACACAACATAAGAACACAGATAATGTTGTTACCTAAAAGTTTGATGATAGGTCAATTCAATTCACTCTAATATCAAAACTGGCAATACTCTATTGAAACTAGTGAACAAAAATGTGCTATGTTGTACATGTGTAAGACAACACATGAGGGTACGACATATTCTTAAAAGGATGCTAGGTATTCCCGCATGTGTTGTCTCCATCTTATAAATGTTAAACATAGCAAAAACTGTTTTGAGCAAGTAAGAACTACTCTGGCTGTAAACCAAGTCATTATTTTTGAATTATTCAAACTTAAATAACTTTTTTTTTAGTTCAGATGCCAAAAAAATAAAAACAATGTTGCACAGTAAATGTTCTCCTCTTTGTGCGAAAATTCTGTTGCTTAGATTCGTCTGCAGCCTGAGTGGTGTTCTTATCCACCCGAAACAGTTTTTAGTATGTTATACAGGGACGGCAGGGTACCGGGAACTTTTCTGGTGGGCCGCTGCTCAAAAATAACTTGTTATTATCTACTATACATTTATTATAAAATTAGGATAAATATCAATTATAAATATTTTGTGTTTATGCATCATGACGCGTGAGTGTGGAAAATTGTTTATATTAAGTCATTTTAGATTTTGGTTTGGCTGATTGTCCTCGGCATCAGTGCATCATCAGAAATTTTTATTTATAATATTATTATAACTATGAGACGGATTTAAATATAAATTGCATTTTTTTCTGAATTTTCTAAAACATTGCATTGCAACAATAAACTCGTTTCATACATTAACTAACTTGCATTTTTTGTAAATTTTATAAGAACTTGGCTTTTTAGCTAAGTTTTTTATTTGAAAATATTTAATAACATCTGATTGATCAGTACTATAATGAAACACAATATATAACAAATCTACCTACCTATCTAAATTGTATTTTATATTCATTTAAATTGGCTTCTAACTTTTCTGGACACATTATTATTTTTTGTAATTTTTGTGTATTAAATCGATTTTGTTTTTGTTTTTATTGCATTTAAATTCATGGACCATCTATAACTTAACCAAATGTTTATTGTACCATTCGATTAATATATCCACATTTAGCCAACGAATAGGTATTCTACTCAATATTAGTTAAAACCTAGGTAATATTATATTGTACACAATAAAAAATATAATAGTAGGTAAAATATTATTAATATATTGTACACACTACACTATAATAAAATAAAATATTGTTGATAGGTTAATAGGCTGATATCTATATACATACAGTTTTTCATACGTTCAGGTTCAACGTTCTTAATTCATACAAGTTAATTTTATTACTTGTTTTTTATTTTATTGTTCTGTGTTTCTTGGTGATTTTGTAATATTTACTTAGTTGAAGATAAATAAGATAAGTTGTTGAAGTATAAGTTGATGAATGAAGATACAAATATCACTCTCATTTGTTTAAAATTTGGTACCATATTTAAGTGTTTACATTTTGTGATGACGAAATGGCAAGGGCCGGTTAAAATATAGATTTCCCGGGCCGAGTAGTTACTCCAGTCCGCCCCCGAATTGTTATAATATATTTGTTAGACAGACACAACACATACGGATGTAGCATCATTTTATGACCTAAGGGCCTAATACACAATGTATTTTATTGTAATATAATATAATATTAATGATATTGAAAATGTGTTCAATACGTCATATTAAAAATTCTAGATCATTTCGATATATTTGATTTATGAATAATTATTGACGTAAATACTCAATAAAATTGATCGTATTATTTAGGTATCTTTAAAAGTATATATACCTGTCAATTAATTAAATATTAATTAACATTGCATTTATTATTTGTTTACAGTGTTAACATGTAACCATCAATATGGGCTGAACAGAATCCAAAATGGCAATTGGCAACCAAACTGCAGGCTATAATGCATTCACACTCAAGACTTATCTTTATAATACCTACCGCTTACAGTAATTTAATCCTTCATAAACGTTTTCAAGTGTATACTACAAAAAATGTAATTTTCCTGTTCCCTTAGCAATTCAATTCCCGAGAGCAACCGTTTTTATAAGCGTATACCAGGCATTCTAAGTGTCAATGAGCCACAGCGTTGGCACATTTGTTTTCATCAGACGGTTAAACTATTGCTATGTGATAAAAGTTTGTGTGCCAACGCTGTAGCATTTAGAATGTTTGATATATGCATGTAAAAACGTCTGCCCTCATCATAGACTAACATCAAATATGCCACTAGCTTAAAATAATTTCAAAATAATCAAGATAATCTGAAATATGTACATGAAAACAGATACGAATTGAGACAAAATTATCAACTGACTTAACAAACCAATGTATAAAAATGTTGTTTTCTGTAACAATACATTTCAGTAATTCTATATTATGGATTTTTAAATGTTGTCTTCAACTAAGACAGTTAATTAAATTTATAAACAGATTATATAAATATGTATTTATTTTTGTAAAGTAAAATTTACTTGTGGATATTTTTTACAGCTTATTAAATCCATATTGTATTCAATAATATTGTCTTCAATTTTAATTTATTAACTTATACCTACTTCTTAAAAGAAATTATAGTGCATTTTCATATGTGATATAAAATGAATTTACTAAATGTTGTTAGTTAAAAAAATTACATATTATGTCATTAATAATATATTTTATCTAAAACTGTAATTTGTATTAATTTATTACATCTTGGTATGATAGTTTTTTTCTACATAAGTGTTTGGAAAGTTAGATAACATTAAGAACTCTGGTCACTGCAAATGGCTGCAAAAGTGGGATAGATTTAAATAGGTATACACTTTATATAATTTACAGCAATGGAAATATTAATTTTACAATAACTGTCTATTGCCGATATTTTGAAATATTAAGTTTTAAGAAAAAATATTTAGTCCATTATATAGACTCTTAATATCATACTTGATATTATAATGAATAGTATTTTGTAAACTATATAAATTGTAAAAAAGAAGCCGCTTAATGATGGCATTTACTAACACCCGCCACCCAGGGACGAAACAAACATGGTCTTTCCTCATGTTCCGGAAAAAACACAATTTTGGACATTATTACATTATAATACTAAAATATTATTATGTGTCCGATATTATAATTATTATTCAATACTACAATAATTATTATAATTCAATACTAGAATATTTATTAAATTATGGTAGTATATAATATATACTATATAGGTACTACTATCAGCGACTGCAAAAGTTTTAACACTATTTTCGACTAGAGTCGCCGGCGGCTGTCGCGATACACTGCTCTCGTCTCGGTAGAGCCGCAGCCGCACATTGGAAACCAGTCTATAAGCACTATGTGTAAACACTGTTCATACAATAGCCGCGCCTTGGAAACCGTACCTTAATAATCAATTTTTTTTAAGGATTAGAGTTGTTCAATAGGAATGTGAAAATCTTAATATTAGTACCTCGACATGGGTGTAATTTACTCATAATAATAATTACTAAGCCAGCTTATACAGGTTGTTTTGAAGCTGTAATGCATATTAGACATAACAATTTTGTATAATATATGTGGTATTTACTATTTGACAATTAATACTTAACAGTTCATACTTTTAGATTTTGTCTGTCAATGGTTGTCGTTAAGGATTTAATTTTGCTAGGTTATGCTTTTAATTAGGTCATAATAAATTTTTATTTTTTCAACTATGCATATACTTGAGGATTCTTATTGGTTTTTTTAGGTGTGTCTTAATGAAATTTTTTCTTGATAATTCATAAGAGTAGAGCGTTAATTTTTGAAAAAAAATACAGATCTGTATTATATATATTAACATTTAACTGGTGTTACTGGAAATTGGTCATTAACTTTTAAAATTATTAGAATAAACTTGAATTTTTTTTCAATGTTTTTTATCCACATGAAGATGAAGATTTCTAGTTCAAGCTTTGCGCTCATTAATCGCTTCTTTATTGTACCATTTTTATTTTCCCAATTAACAATATTGTCGTTTTCTTTTAGAAACCAATGAAACTTACAGAATTGTGTATTATGTAGTATGAGTTACAACCAAATAAAGTGCAACAAACATTGCTTTTAAGTTTTATTTTTGGTACTACGAAATTTATATTTCCACTATCACATAGTGAGTGCTGTCATGTCGATGTGCGTCATAGTCTTCCTCTGTCCCGTTTACTATCATCGTATTTTCTCGGACTCTTGCCCGCCACTCTTCGTGTCATAGCTGAGTCATTAGTACCTATTAAGTTAGAATTAAATATAAAATTGAATATTCACGCTTAAAATAATGATGATTATTATTATCAAAGGATTTGTGTTTTTTTTGTTGTTACTCGAAAAGTATTAATTATAGAAACATGAAACACCCGCTGTTACTTAATTATAAATTTCTATACTAAATTAATGTTTGAAATATTTTTGATTAGTATTAATCAAAATGATAATATTAATTATATGTTCTTGTTATAGAAAGCTATATAAAAATAAAATATTAAGATACATAGGCACAGGTTTTTTTATTACAAGCATTTACCATTCTAGGTTCAAATTTTAATAAAACCACGAAAATGTTTAAATATTTTCTTGAAGTTAAAAATGTACAAAATATTCAGTTTTTATAACCAAGGCTTGGAAATGTAATACATTAAATTAAATTATTTATACTTATAAATTATAAAGAGTTCGTTATACTGCAGAAGTCAAAAATCCAAAAATATATAAGAAACTTTTTTTATAGACATATTTCAAGTTTGTACTATTGTACTAAATTAGATATTTAGGAAAATGGAGAATAACGATACTAGTATTATTTGTTGTACTTACCTAAATTTAAAATATTATTTGTGGGAATTTGAAACTTTAAAATTTAACATAATATATTATTATATTTTATACACACAATAATGACATTTTAAAATGTCATGTTTTTAGGAAAAATTAATTTAACCTACCGTGTAATATTAATGATAAAATAAATAACGCTCTATAGCAATATAAGCATATCTCTAGAGATTTTCTTAGTTAGTTGTACTGCAGGCTGTAATGTGCAGATGACCGTCTTCAGCAATTCGGCATTCGCTCAGAATTTTAATTCAAATTTAATACATTTTACACATACGACATACATCGTAGGTACATTGCAGCGACTTAATGTCCCAATGACGAGATACATTCGATACCTATAGGTATGCAATATGCATACTGTACAACAAAGCGGCTACTTATTCTCCCCCTTTTTTAAAATAAACTCAACAATGACTTTATCTAGCATAGGTAGGTAATTTTTATATCCTTGTGATGTGCCATTGTGCCAATAACACCAACCCATTTAGTCTATATTCTTACTCATGCGAGACCGCTGCAGCTGTTATAATAATTATAGTAGGTAAGCCAGTCTCGTAAAAAATACTTTTGAAAAAGTATTAAGTACTAATACTAGTAATCTAATGAAATAGTATTATAAATACTTTTGAAATACTATTATAAAAACGTATTTTACGAATTCTCACAAAGTATTCGAATACAAATATAAGTATTTTTTTAAAGTTTATTCTGTATAATATTTATGTATATTTTAATATTTATTATATTATATTATATATTGTTACTAGTTTGCTACTTATCATAGATTTTAACAATTTAAAATATTAACTAAATGTGCCTTTAGTGTTATCTAGTACAAGACGTGCATTAGTTAATGCTGCTACGCCTCAAAATATTATTAACGGATTTTCTATGTCAGGGATTTGGCCTTTAAATCGAGATGCATTTACTAAGGATACATTTACGCCAATGGTTTTTGAAGATGTAGACAATATGTTTATAGATAACTTTGATGAAGAACCAATAAATCATGTAATTAGAGAACCAAAAATTAGCATTGACAAACCAGTGAATATTGACATTACTCCTCATTTAAAAATAGAAGGAAGTTTAACTCATCAGATGATTGATCTACAATCATCATCTTCAGATATATCACCAGATCATAGTAAACCGTATCTGAAACTAGCATTACAAGAAAAAAAAATAAGCAATATAGGAAGTGGAATAAAAGAGGAGAAGAGTACAATATTATGTAATACGCCTGAACAATTAGAAATGAGAGATAGAACAAAAAATAATTCTAAAAGAAATCTAGATTGTAAAAATAAAAAGAGTAAAAAACCTAAAAACTAAGAAACCAGATAAACGCAAAAACAAGAATAACGGTTATAGTGAGGTTTATACTTAAATTATTGTATACATATTTGTTACAGGTCTTTATAAACCCAAAAAAATGAAAATTTAAAGACTGAATATTACTATTGTGTAAATATTACATTTGATCTCTATTTTTAAATTCATTAGGTATACTATCTTTTAATTTGTATTATTATTTAATAATATACCTTTGTACCTGCTTGAAGAAATAGTCTCTTCTTGATGAGTCTATTAAATATTGAAAATATGGAAAATTTTAATATGTACCTACTATTTAAATAATTTTGATTAAAGAGAATATTCATAAATACAATTTGAATTCATTAATGTATATTATAATTTATATTAAATTAATACTTTTTAATTTCTTACTGTTTATTATTTATTGATTAGAGATTTAAATATCAATAAATTTGAACATAAAATTTGTGATGTCAATATTTTTATAATTTGTCTTAATGTTTTTACTCTTGCTTACAGACTTCATACAATTTTCAAACATTTAAATAATATTTTATATCTGTATGACAATATTCCTACAAGTCCTTTGAGTCCATGCTGCAATTTTACTTTCTTTGAACGCACAATGTTCAAGTCTCCCAAAAACAGTGCACGCATGAATAACCATGTAAATGTTTGTTGTTGGATGTACTCTCTGATGAATATCTATTAATAACAATATATCTATTTATCTTTATTTTTTATATTTATATAACCTATGTCATATACGTCATGTCAGTTTGTATCATATAGTGTTTACCTGGTTGGTAAGGAACACTTAAATACGTTGCAAGGTTTTTGCACACTTCGAACACGGGTGATTACCTATCCGAGAACTAATAGTAGCAGTGGCCGTTGCTTACTCTCAAATACGTAGCGTGATTGGTTTAGCCACTGCCACACGCCGAACCTCAGATTATATTAATATAAAGTAAACTATTATTTTTCTGACTTTCTTCAATCTTTTAATGAAATTTTATTAACTTTATTTATTTTGGTCTTTCATGGCCTAAGAAACCATTAGAAGTATGTACCTACCTACTGAGATAAGTAATTCTATTGGGTATATTATTATTTAATTAAGAACATATTTGTATATCTTTGTTTTAAATAGTATGTAAATATACATAAAAATGTTATAATACCCATGAACAATATAATTATATAATAATTAATAATGTTTTTGTTAAATTATTAATTTAGTTTTTAAATAACATTAAATATTATATTTTAGGTTAGGTTAGGTTGGGTTCCGAATGTTCCTATATTGGAACTATAAGGCACATTTACTATATTTTAGACCAATTCTGAAACTGTGGAAGGTATTAAACATTGACTATAATGATATAATAGGTATTGTTGGCGTTACTAGCGTTGAGAGTTAATACAAAGGAAATAAAACTGAATTCGCTTTCACAATATAGTAAATAATGAAATATAAATATGAACTGTTAATTAATATAATATATGCCTCAGTCAGCCAGTATAAAAATTAATACTATAAAAAATGAATATAAATGCCATAAATGCACAAAGTTATGACTTATGCATAATTTAATTATAATCTGGTGGGCCTCAGTCCCAGAATATACAAAATAATATAATATAATATAATAAATAGGCCTCAGACTGAACAAATTAATACAAATAAGTAGGCACTTGGCCTAGGGTATAAAATGATATACACAAAACTACTCACCAGACACAATACAGGCAGTTACTTTAAGCGGTGGATTTCATGCCACATGACCGTGCCGGGGACGTATGTATACAACCGCACACCTACGACCGCTTTAAGGTAACCGCTGACCAGTAATTCACAGGCTACAGGAACAAACACCACAAAAAGAAATGAAATGACCACCTTGCTAGCAACAGTATACTATAATAAGGCAAAATAATATGAATTTAAGAACAATACGTTACTCATTGAATTATACTGGAAAGTTTGATGAATCTTCCAAACGACTTCAGGCTTACGGCATGAAAAACGGCACATGTGCTTTTTAAGAATAATAAACGACGGACGACTCCAGGCCGGAGAAATGTAAAGTAAAAAAGACAAGCATAGCTATTAGCTAGTGCGTCCAGACTTTTATAGACTTTGCTTTGGTTGCGGACAGTGTCATCTGGATACAATAAAGTAATACGTTTAGCACAATAATTGATGACACTGCCGCACAGCAGAGACACTATTAGAATATATGAAAGCAAAACTAAAGCTAGATCGAGTGAACAGTACCATAATAAATAAGAATAATATTATACAAAAATATGAAATTCGAACAAAAAAACGGACTAATAGATAACAGAACTCAAGCTGATAGTGGGACGGCGTATGCGACAGTCGTGCCACAAGATCGCACTGCACTTGGCGCGAACAGGTATGATAAAATGTATTAATTGGATCAGAAGCGGACAGTTCTTAAGGAGTTCGAAAAAGGCAATTTTCAAATAGCATACATGCGGGTCTTGTAAATGGGTGCATTAGTGATCATTAGTGATCACAGATCTGTGACAGTGTGTAATATTAATAGCTGAGCCGTTCACGCACACAGTTTATAGTAATTTGTATGTGCAGTGTTCCATCCGACAGATGCCTATTGATGTAATTCACCCTCTGAGAACTATTACTTTTAGACATCGTATAACAAATTATCTAGGTACCTTGTTATGATCATACATATAATTGGCGTGCAGGTAATTACATTTCTATTGTAAAATACTTAGGACGAATTGAATTTACAGACTATTTGAATAAAAATAGCATCGACAAATGTTTGTATTTATTTTATTACCACATTCGTTATATTAAAAAAATTTTCCTATAGGTATTACTTTTTCTTTAAAAAGACAGCCTATATAATTTAATTATTCTTTGAGTAATATAAATTTATTAAGAGCTCTACCACATGACTAAATGTATGAATACAGGATTTGGAAACAAAGTGTTTTCTTCCCACTTTTATAATTGTGTTTGACATTGATTCATAGGTTGACATACTTTTTCTTTGTAATACATTTTTAGGAGTTCAATATAAGCAATGTGCGCGTAGTAAGTGAATAGCGATCACTTTACATAATTAACAAACTAATTACAGATGTAAATTTTAGTGAAACACTGAAAATTAGTTTCGTATTTACAACAAAATGCTTAAACGAGAGTGACATAGTATGAACACGTCTGATTGAAGGGGAGAAATTTATCATGACAAAAAAAAAACTCTGAGAAGATATTATGCTCTACATGGCGGACCGTAGTTTATGATTTTTACTCTAAAAGTCTAAAATCTATAAAATGTTTGTACCTATATAGCTATGATTTTTACTCAGCGTGTAGTTATCTCTATCAACAAATAGGAGTGATAAATTATTAATATAATATCGACATAGTTAATGTTCGAGATAATTGATATCGGAGCAGTTGTGTATTATGATGGACAACGTCACAACGAACATACATTTTTTTCCCGAGTAATACAATGTCACAGCGTTGGCACATTTGTTTTCATCAGACGGTTAAACTATTGCTATGTGATAAAAGTTTGTGTGCCAACGCTGTAGCATTTAGAATGTTTGATATATGCATGTAAAAACGTCTGCCCTCATCATAGACTAACATCAAATATGCCACTAGCTTAAAATAATTTCAAAATAATCAAGATAATCTGAAATATGTACATGAAAACAGATACGAATTGAGACAAAATTATCAACTGACTTAACAAACCAATGTATAAAAATGTTGTTTTCTGTAACAATACATTTCAGTAATTCTATATTATGGATTTTTAAATGTTGTCTTCAACTAAGACAGTTAATTAAATTTATAAACAGATTATATAAATATGTATTTATTTTTGTAAAGTAAAATTTACTTGTGGATATTTTTTACAGCTTATTAAATCCATATTGTATTCAATAATATTGTCTTCAATTTTAATTTATTAACTTATACCTACTTCTTAAAAGAAATTATAGTGCATTTTCATATGTGATATAAAATGAATTTACTAAATGTTGTTAGTTAAAAAAATTACATATTATGTCATTAATAATATATTTTATCTAAAACTGTAATTTGTATTAATTTATTACATCTTGGTATGATAGTTTTTTTCTACATAAGTGTTTGGAAAGTTAGATAACATTAAGAACTCTGGTCACTGCAAATGGCTGCAAAAGTGGGATAGATTTAAATAGGTATACACTTTATATAATTTACAGCAATGGAAATATTAATTTTACAATAACTGTCTATTGCCGATATTTTGAAATATTAAGTTTTAAGAAAAAATATTTAGTCCATTATATAGACTCTTAATATCATACTTGATATAATGAATAGTATTTTGTAAACTATATAAATTGTAAAAAAGAAGCCGCTTAATGATGGCATTTACTAACACCCGCCACCCAGGGACGAAACAAACATGGTCTTTCCTCATGTTCCGGAAAAAACACAATTTTGGACATTATTACATTATAATACTAAAATATTATTATGTGTTCGATATTATAATTATTATTCAATACTACAATAATTATTATAATTCAATACTAGAATATTTATTAAATTATGGTAGTATATAATATATACTATATAGGTACTACTATCAGCGACTGCAAAAGTTTTAACACTATTTTCGACTAGAGTCGCCGGCGGCTGTCGCGATACACTGCTCTCGTCTCGGTAGAGCCGCAGCCGCACATTGGAAACCAGTCTATAAGCACTATGTGTAAACACTGTTCATACAATAGCCGCGCCTTGGAAACCGTACCTTAATAATCAATTTTTTTTAAGGATTAGAGTTGTTCAATAGGAATGTGAAAATCTTAATATTAGTACCTCGACATGGGTGTAATTTACTCATAATAATAATTATTAAGCCAGCTTATACAGGTTGTTTTGAAGCTGTAATGCATATTAGACATAACAATTTTGTATAATATATGTGGTATTTACTTTTTGACAATTAATACTTAACAGTTCATACTTTTAGATTTTGGCTGTCAATGGTTGTCATTAAGGATTTAATTTTGCTAGGTTATGCTTTTAATTTAGGTCATAATAAATTTTTATTTTTTCAACTATGCATATACTTGAGGATTCTTTTTGGTTTTTTTAGGTGTGTCTTAATGAAATTTTTTCTTGATAATTCATAAAAGTAGAGCGTTAATTTTTGAAAAAAAATACAGATCTGTATTATATATTAACATTTAACTGGTGTTACTGGAAATTGGTCATTAACTTTTAAAATTATTAGAATAAACTTGAATTTTTTTTCAATGTTTTTTATCCACATGAAGATGAAGATTTCTAGTTCAAGCTTTGCGCTCATTAATCGCTTCTTTATTGTACCATTTTTATTTTCCCAATTAACAATATTGTCGTTTTCTTTTAGAAACCAATGAAACTTACAGAATTGTGTATTATGTAGTATGCGTTACAACCAAATAAAGTGCAACAAACATTGCTTTTAAGTTTTATTTTTGGTACTACGAAATTTATATTTCCACTGACATCTGAATGTGATACAGGAATATATTAAAACAAAATATGTTACTGATACTTACTTTTTTCAAGTCAGGGATGACACAGTCCCAAATCATTAAGTTCATCGAAATTGTGAGAAAAGACAATTGAATGTTAAATCTTTAGAATGAAACATTAAAATGACATAGCTGTTTTAATAAAAATATGTTCAACTTGTGTCTGCCAATTAGTCTTTATTTGGTATGCTCATGGATTTTGCTTGTTCCTGAATACGTTTGTTGTACAATCTGCGGTCCGAACTACAAAAATATTAAATTAAAACATTAAAATTAATAATACTTTATACTACTTAAATTAAACATGCTGACAATGTTCATCAACGGTGTCTTACATTCAAAGTAAATTATTGGTTATTATTTTGACATACGCCTATAAGTTATTTGATAGTCCAATAGATATATAAAAATATGCATTTACTCGTAATTAGGATGTTTGTGGGTATAAGAGCAGTTTCTATTTATTAGATGTTATAGTAATTAAATGTAAGCACTCAAAAGAGAATGAAATATAAATGAAAATAAGTATCTACATAGTGATCAATTTAATACATTTTATTTTAATTGATGGCAACTTGATATAAATAGGTTAACAAAAAAAATTTAAAAAAATAGTGTAAACCATCTAATTATTGATACTAAAGTAGTTACCTAAGAATTTTATTTTTACATAATACATAATACACAGTTATACTGTTTTATTTGTTTTTTTTTATCAACTTTTGAGTTATAGTATTATTTATTAGATTTTTCAAAATGTTTTGTCATAACGAAACAGTAACAGGTTAGGTGCCAACAACTGATAAACATAAATTATTATAGTGACAATAACTCAATGTTTTACTCTAATACTGAGACATTCATTCTTTAATTATCGTAAAAGATTTTTGATACCGGAACGAATTTTTCTCCCTGAACAGCTGAACTTCTGGCACCATAACACATTCTTGACCAGCAAAATCAATATTGTGTTTATAGCTTTAATATTATATATGTTTGTGGAGTTTTTCAAATTGTTACACAAGTTGTGAGTAGTTATATAAAATTAAAATTAAAAAAAAAGTTCATACATTTCAGTCTACAGAACAATTTAACTATCGTTAAACAGAATATGTATTATTGGAGATAATGTTCTTAACTTTTAAAGAGTGGTGAATTCACTTTAAAATTAAAACCTCTTAAGATATTAACATAAGAAATACAAGATTTGTCTAGCAAAATTTCTGATGAACATAAAAGGTTACCTATGTTACACGTTTGTCAGATGGTAAAAACATAATACAGTAAAACTTCTGAAATACGGAAACCCCGGTAATACAGATAGTTTCTTTCTTTTAAATATAACTGTCTACTTTATATAAAAAAATTGTATTACATGTAAATCTGGCATGCTTCAATATGCGCTGGATCTTTAACATTCGGATCATCTAGCAACATTTCAATCCCAAGAAGGATCTGCTTAATACTAATACCAGGTCTCCAGTCCTTATCCTCATTCAATATTGACAAACAAACAGTACCTGTTAAATCATGAGTAATTAACATTTATATTTTAAACGTTAAAATTACATTTTATAATATGTGAATAATAATAATAATTGATAACTTATATTATAATTACCGGAGGGGTAAACATTAGGGTGGAAAAGTGGAGGGACAAATCGGCATTTAGGTGGAGTGGCTGGATAATCGTCCTTGAATTTCATTTTTAATGAGTACTTCCCCTGTTCCCAAATAGTCTAAAACATCAATAAAAACAATTATTTATAATGTAGGTATTAATATTTATTTATACGTACCACGGAACATTATTATTTTTTTTTTGGGGTCTGAGCAATGCAATAAATGTATTGTTTAAAAAAATATAGTTAATGTATTTGAAGACATTTTTTATATACATAGGTACATAGTATACCTTTCAAATATATATAAAATAAAAGTCATGATAAAGTATATAATATGGTCAATATAATATATTAATATTACAATATTCTACATCATGATAAATGAGTTCCTGGTCTCAATTTAGTTGAAATTGTAGAAAACATTATAAAACTGTTAATATAACATGGATCATATATCATGCCTTCAGAATTGTTAATATTATAATATATTATATTATTTGTATATACTCTACACCAGGCATGTCAAACTCAAAGTATTAACTGGGCCAAGTGTATTGAATTATTTTCAATACCACACACAGCAGTAATGTCAGAAAAAAACTCATAACACTGTAAAACTCTTATATTTATCACCACCTTCAGAATCCCTGCTACCTCAATGTGATACAGGAATATAATAAAACAAAATATGTTAGTGATACTTACTTTTTTCAAGCCAGGGATGGCACAGTCCCAAATCATTAAATTCATCGAACCATCTCTTAATTTGGCTGGTTTAGCAAAAAAACCCTTAAGTTAAAAAAATAAATGTTTTTAATGATTAGGTGCTTACATCATATTTATTTTTGTTATCGTATTAGCACTTACAAACGGATGGTTTCGTCTCCACTCTTTTCGTTCTTCCATTAATCGATTTATTGCAATACCAGCCATTTTTCTGTAAGTAATAATATGATTTTAAAATAATTAATTATAATTTAAAAAATAATACCTATATTCAATTATTTACAGAAATTATATTCAATAATCAATAAGTTTTATTAAGAGCGACGCACACGCATGTGTTGTTTCCGTCTTACACACGTTCGACATACCAAATTTCCGTTCGCTAGTTTCAATAGGTGGATGTCAGTTCTGATATTAGAGTGAATTGACCTATTATCAAACTTTGAAGTATAATAACATTATCTATGTTCTCTCGTTTGTCTTTTACGGTATTTAAATTTTTAAGTGAGATAAAATATTGTGTAAAATATTAATATTTTAAAATGCTTATAACTCACGTAAAAATTAAAATATCGTAAAAAACCAACGAGAGAACACATAAAATATTGTTACCTAAAAGTTTGATAATAAGTCAATTCACTGTAATAGTGTAATATAAAAACTGACAATACCCTATTGAAACTAGCAAACGATAATTTGATATGTCGTACGTGTGTAAGATGGAAACAACACATGTTTGACGTTCCTTTTAACTATGTTAGGTATGTTGACTACACAATCTCTCCTGGTAGTGATTTTTAGATTTATTTAGACATTGAATTAATAATTTGTATTGTTTTGTAAATCGGAATAAACCCATTTTAGGTATCCAGCACATTTAATGAATTTTTTCACGAAAAATACGTTTTTCGAACGAACGATGTGAAAAAATGAGGAAAATAAAATTAAATAATTATTTGCACTGCCAGTGGCGGCCATGACACCTGTGAAGCAGGAATTTGTAATCATACCTGTATAATGGACTTTCCAAACTTACAGATTTTACAGAAGGGCAGTGGTCGATATAAATCTGAAACGATCGGACGATGGTGTTGAACCCGCGGTAGACTTAAGTTATACAATCGCCGGCGGAGAATGGAGATCTTGGAATAAACGTGGAACGCAGAATGTATAACAAAAACACTATCGGTGTTAAATCGATAACGGACACGATATATCGGAAACGGAGAACGTCAGAACGGAACTGTCTTAACACTCTTAACTGAGTCGAGCGCCTCGAGCTGTTCGTTGTACAATAACGAGGGACGCGTAGTCTGTACGTCGTCAGTGGACAGTGTAGCCACTCCTGGTTCACAGTATTGTACCTATAAACAATTTTATGACTCGTTGCACATCGTATGGCGTTTACAAATTAAATATAATTTATAAACATTATTAAGAAATACTTTTCTACGTTAAGATAAATATTGGTACCGAACGATCGTTTAGAAAGATACATTATCTATAATATCTACCGTGAACATAGACGTAATATAACTCTATGGAAAAATGCTATTAGGAATTCGTGAAACAAGTTCGTCGAGCAAACACCGCTCCGTTTCTACTGCACGCCCGACATTTCGATCAGTCGATTCCTTAGCGCGTACTTACCACGATGTAGAAGATAAGGTGATAACTGATAACACTCCGTGAAAAAAGTGGCTTATTTTTCGACGGCACTATTTTAGTTAATATGAATACCGCCGGGCACCGCCACAGTATTCGAAAGCCGGTTACATTAATTATTTCCTATAAGTTGTACCTATTGAAAATGAACTATATAATATTATGGTATTATTGATCAAATTTCATAATTCATACGAAATATGATTATATCATACATGCAAGTTGAAATAAATAAAAATATTATATAGAGGCATGAATTCAATAAAATAAATAGAGGTAGACTTCCAGATTCCAGTCATAACAAACATTAATTATTTGCTATTTTGGTGTATTATAAATGGAAGTTATAATATAGTATTATTGTTTGAATTTCATAATTCAATATAATAAATACATAGAGGTAGACTTCCAGTCATAACAAACAGTATTTAAAATAGAAATCCCTTCCCAATATTGTTCCAAATTTAATAGAATTATTGTAAGAACTCTGACTGCCCATTTAAACATTAGTTATTTACTACTGGCAGACTCAATAGGCTTTCCTATAATTTCAAAAGTTTAATAGTAAATTAATTTATAAAATGCCAAATAAATGTATTGTGCTGGGCTGTAAGACGGGATATGCTAGTGAAGGAAAGAATATCACATTATTTCGAGCACCAAAGGTTAGGTTTATAATTATATTTGATGACATCGATGACCTATACCAAATAGGTAAATCGGTTTATGTATATCGATATCGAATTTAAACTATACGACATACATAATATATATATACACACAGTCTCACACAAACAAGTGCACCCGCACCGACACACGTGACACGTATGCACAGACACAGACACAGACACACACAGACACACAGACACACACAGACACACACAGACACACAGACACACACAGACACAGACACAGACACACACACACACACACACACACACACACATATATATTTATTACCCAAGAGTTTTATATGGAGTTGATGGCAGACAGATTGTGGCAGCCCAGGTCATCAAGATAAACTGCTCGCCAGATCGGACCATTACCGCCGCCTACCGGCTATAGATTAACAAGTGCTAAGTATAGTTAATATTTAAAATAGTTTTAAAAATTTTAGATATTTTCGGTGCGAGTTAGATATCGTACAACTTTATACGATAGGTAAGTAATGCGGATATCGCGATACAATAAATCGACTACGATTATAATTAATAATATAATTCGGAACGATATCGATGAACAACATTTTATCGTTGCTCATCACTAGTTCATACCTACCTGGCTACCTATATATATACTTCTACACAAAAAAAGAACAGATCAATATAAATCCAAATTAATCATAGCATATTCACTTAGCTATCAGAATATACAATTGTGTACATTAACAAATTGCGTCTTGCGTACTAATATAATAATATAGATTATTATAATATTAATATCTATTTATATTTTTTGATATCCATAAGATTTCGTCTCTGTAAACTGTTTGGAATGATATTTCTCATTATCGTGTAGCCACGATAATATATAAAATATAGATACCACTCAAACTGTACTATGTAGGTAGTCCGAGTTGTCAGTTTTTACGTAGTCGTATTGAGGTGGTATATAATTATTAATAAACGGTGCAATTCGATGAACAAATCTACCTATTTGTTTTCAAAATTCCAAAAAAGCAGAAAGCACGTTAAATTTAAAATCAGAATTTTCTTTTTCAAGAGACGTTGATGAAGTGTAAAAAGTGTTTTGTACAATATTCAAATCGGTATTATCTATACAACACGGTGGACTCGTGTGTGGTGGTAGGTTAGGTTAAAAGAGCATATAGGCACTACAAAATTAAAAAAAAAAACAAATCATCGGCATTATCAGCTGCGTTGTTGAGAATACTTTGATGATATCTGATTATGATACGTATAATTACTACAATAACTACAATATAAGATATCCTCGTCCATTGAGTAGGCATGGTATTCGGAAAAAAAGTCTCGATACGAAAATAAATATATAGTAAAAAATGTCTCAGGCATAGGAAAATAAATCCCCAGAAAAAAATTACCTTTACCTTTAGTTATTTTTTAATGACATAATATTGTGTTGGATTATCCAACTTGGATATAATTTTTTTCTCTATAATTAATTGATAAAACACCGAAATATATTAATTAGTAAAATAAATTAGGGGGAAATGTTCGATTATACCTATCAACCTAACTTAGGCGGTCACTTATTATATTTTTTATATGCTATACTGTCTATTTTTCTATTTAATATTTTTATTCCCAATTTAAATGATGGTTTACCAAGTTTTAATAATATTACACTGCTGGTACAATTACGTAAATATTTTTTAATATGATTATATTTTATTGAACTTATTTAAAGTACTACGCATTATGTTGAAAACAGTGTTGAAACACCTACCTACGTAATATTATTTATTAACAATAGTTCTGATAGTTTATAGAACAATTGGACATTTTTAATACTTAGAACATAATCATTGAACGTTTAGCGTTTGTTGGTGAGGGACAGTTTTTCCTATTGCTGGGGCTCAGAATTTTCTTTTTCAAGAGACGTCGATGAAGTGTAAAAAGCGTTTTGTACAATATTCAAATCGGTATTATCTATACAACACGGTGGCTGCAACTCGTTTGCGCACATTCAACATTTTTCCCTGAAAATCGACGACTCGTTTGCGCCCGACGAAATCAGTCATTTATCTGTAAATAGATCACTCATTTCCGCACAACTATAGTTGTATACACATTCAGACACATGACAAATGTTTATATACTCGTCACAGACTGCAGTACAAATTATCAAATATTTTATAGCAATATTATCTTATAATCGATTGTGTAGATTATATATTTTTTTTCCAAATTTCTTTTAGTATAGTTTCAGTACCTAGGTACGGTTCAGATCAGTATTTATTTATACATACCACGGAACATAATTATTTTTTTTTTTGGGTCTGAGCAATGCAATAAATGTATTGTTAGGTTTAGTGACGACGAAGAAATGCAGGAGGACTCTTCGTCTGATGAGGAAATGTCCGAAACGTTTTCACCCGATATATCATCTGACGATGATTTATAAATATACCTATATATATATTATATTAATACTATTGTAAAAATGGCAGTTTAATAAAATATGATTATCAAAATAATTTTTTTATTTTACAAACAATATATATATATATATAATCTAGGACGTAATCTTATGAATATTATAAAATATAGATATATATTAGTATTATAATAATCTAAATTGTTATATTTGTACTGCAAAATATATTTTGATGACGAACTGGTGGGAGTGTTAGTCCAGTGGTGGTTTTTTGATTATTTTCTGGGGGGGGGGGGGTCCTTTAACATAACATTATCTTACAATATAATATAAATTCAAATAAGTGCGAAAACTGAACAGTCTGACTACGAACAACTAAAACTATATATTGGTATAGAAACGGAAAAATTGGTTCAAACTGGTGCCTGGTCCCGGAAAACTTTTAACTTCTCTCGTACTCCTCTGTATTAGGGGCCAACTATAACGGTGGTCCAGACTAATCGGACGAGTATTACCGCACCGCCTTCGAGATCGCCATAGCCGCCGTCCGCCGTAGTTATACTTATACACCTCTGTGTTTGGGGTCAACTATAACGGTGGTTCAGACTGACCAGTCGGGGTATCGTCGCTTATAACCGTATCCAAGACCGTCGCCGTCCATTGGAACCGCCGTTGCGTTGTACTTGTGTTCGATTTGTTGTTCCGCGACGCATGTCTTATTACTGCGACTGGTAAACGATCAGCAGTATAATACACGCCGCTAAGTGCCGCCTGTACCGAGTGCAGTATCCAAGACCACCGCTGTTCATTGGAACCACGCCGTACGTTGTAATCACCGTCGAGTTGTCATTGCCATTGCTGTCCTGGGCCGTAGCATCCTCAGAACCATCTGTCCTGCCTACAACGTAATGTTTACTAACCAACAACACCGTAAGTCAAATCAACCATTCATAACCAAATTCTGAACTATTTCCTTGTTAACCGTTTTTTTCAAATGTCAAGTCACTTTATGTGACATGATTTTCAAAAAAAAGGAAAATATTGTATTAAATAGATTACTTAACAGATTCAATGCAATAAAAACAGATAATAATTTTTGTGAATCTAAATTACGACTGCGTTCATAATTTATTGTTACAACCTGCCGGGTCGTTCGTGTCGTCGACCGATAGATATTATTACGTCGATTATTTTACAGATTTTATAAAAAGCGATAGATTGCTGCAATTACCATGGGATAATATAATAATAGTATATTAATGTCGTACCTATATATATTAATAACCATATTGTTAGTTGTAACTTTTTATTGATATCCGCAGGTAAACTAAATCTAATAAAATATTATGTAGGTTAGGGTGGAATGAAACAATTAAAAAAAAATAAAAAATTTTTTTTTAGTTTTTAATAGACATTTTTTTATGTATTTCAAGAGCAGTATTAAAAAGTACAAACACTTTGGAGGTCATGGGATAACTTTTTGAGGTGCCACCACGTACTTATTTATTGTACGCATAAATACATAATGTAAATTTGTTTTATTTTAATTTTACATTATTGTTTACCAAAATAATAATAAAAATTATAAAGTTACTTATCATTAGAATTTTACTTATATAATTTTATATTAATAGTGCGATACTAATCGTAAAGTAATAAAAATGATGATACTTAGGTTTTTCGTTTCCTATTTCTATATATAGATTTTAAATGCTCGGCGGCACCTCAAAACAACACTCTATTATGTTGACAATTTTTTTTTTACATATTATACGTACTACAACACAAGTTTTCCTAACTATTATAAAATTAAATTACAAAATAAATATTTTCGTTCCACCCTAATGTAGGTACACGAATCAGACTAGACGTTACAGCAGTCTCCCAATTTTTAATTTTATTTCGCAATTTTTTTAAATATTTGCTTTTTTGTATACTTCACGCGATAAAAATATACAAAAAATATTATTATTTCTTAGGTAATTTTTCGACAAAAATATAACTACGAATGTAAATGTTCACGTTATGCGGTTTTTTTCCAATAGAGGAGAAGCGCGTTCGAAAGGATACGGTCATCACTCATCAGTACACTCATCAGTCGTCACATTGTACGCGAGTGTCGTGATATTATTAGTAAATAATTAATAATAATTTATCAGTCGACGTACTTCTGCAGTTTCCAATGGGAAAACAGTAAGAGATAAGTTTAAAAATGTCTTGGAAAAAAAATGAATGATAGAAAATTATGAAACTATTAAAACTCACTCTGAGGTTATAGCAGGAAATTAATATATCGATTACGATATTATGACGCTAAATTTTTTAAAATTATTTGAAATACGCACCGATAACACGGCGCGTGCAGTAGTTTAACGTAATTTTCGTTGTATAAGTTGTAGGTACGAGTAGGAGGTACATAGGTACTTTAAGTGACAGACGATACGATTTTCAAGAACACAATTTAGAAATGTACATGTTACGGGCAAAGTAGGAAATTGGGTAAAATTGAATAATATATTAAAAATCAAATAAAACATCTTACTGTGTACCTACTTAAATAATCATAAAATAACTTGAAATATTAGAGTTGCGTATTAATAGTTTTTAAATCTATTATATCCAGTATGGTAACTCCTACTGAAGAATTAATATTTTTGTCGAACAGCGAATAAGATGAATGTTATTTATTAAAATATAGCCATTTTAATTAATTATTACTAAAAGTAATATTAGGCATATAGGATAGCATTATATTACGTTATTTATATATTAGCACACATAACTAATATAGTAATATAATGGCGTTTTGAGTTACAAAGTCCACCAGATTTTTGAATATACACCCGGTGCGGCGGTGCAACTCGTTTGCGCACAAAGAATACCGTCATTAACCTGATAACGGACGACTCGTTTGCGCACAACACGAACACTATGTAACACAGGTATTATATTTTATATTTTTAAATTTGGACTTACCTAATGTAATTGATTATCGGTACGAGTTATCAGTACCCAGTCAAACAGTACACAAATTATTAACAGTCTTTTGCCAGAAAGCATATTTTTTTGGATTGAGTTACTTACCCCCTGGAGAAGTTTCTGATGGATTTTATTGTGATCTTATGTCGATAGCACCGACCACTAGTACTACTACTATATTTTCCGATTATATTTTAGAAAATTACATAATGTCGGGCAGCAGTTTTCCTCCAACATTATGGGCTTGAGAACCTATTAATAATCCTAAGACTACTATAATGGCGTAGAAAGTTATCGCAAACATTATAACAGTCAGTTTTACACTGCTCATCCACACATACACCAAGTAATTAACTAAAAAGGTAAATGTGCGCAAACGAGTCGTACCCATTTACACCAATTGGTTTTATATATAATTATAATATAATATAGCGCCTAATGGTAGACCACGCGTAGTCGGGACAATAATCATTCGAAGATATCGAATAGAGGTTCTATGATTAGATCATGAAATATTATAGTATTTGCAGTTATTGTAGTGTTCGCGCAAATGTGATAACTTTATGGTTTAAATTACGGATCGGTTCGTATCATAGGCGGCCGTCATCGCGCTTATCGCGTACAATTATATAGTCATCGCTAAATATATATATATATGTTTTAGCCACGGGTAAAGGTAAGTCGTGGTTATCGTTTGGCAACCGGTCCGCGAGACAGCGCGTCGCGCGAGCAGCGGGCGCCTTACTCCGGTCGAGTCGCCGCCGGCGTCTCACAACTCTGTTCTCCGTCTCTCGTCGTACGCACCGCGCGCACTGTCCGTGCGTGTACCGCGCCCGGCCGTCGTTTTGATGCCGTTCAACGACAACCTCGTGCGGTATTAGTAATCCGCGCGTGTTTATACAGTTTATTATTTCGTGCGTCGCGTCATCCGACGTAATTGTGTTTTCGACGTCGTTGTCGCGTGTTCGCCGCCTATATCCGCGCCCGTGTCATTACTTATTACCTCGTGTCGGCTCATCAGTTGTCGTCTGATGACTGATCCCGACGGGCCACAGTTCGTGCCGCGATCGGTACTGCGCATGTCGTTCACCGTCGATGTTATTGCGTACATCCCTCGCGCGACGCTGCTCTCGGCGCCGTTATTACGTCAGTTGCACGACAAATTAAATTAAATTTGTCATGGTCAGTTGCGCGTAACCCGGTCACTCGCCGTCGTCCGGTGCCGCCGCCCCCCGTTCACCCGCGCGTCATCGACATCGCCGTAGCAGCAGCAGCAGCAGCTGTATCATCAGTCACCGCCGCCGACGCCGATACACCGGCCCACCGCGACGCATGTGCCGACCGGTAATCAGATCATTGTTATCATTGTTATCTATTGTCATACACATATCAGTCCGCTGATTATTATTTATTTATTTATTGTTTAAGACGCAACGTCTGTAGTGCTTTATAATATATTGTTGTCAACTACTCAAGACGTCTTATTATTTATATTTATAATGGTCACAGTTGAACACCATTTTCTTTTCGTTCAAGTAGCTGCCAGGCCGAATGCTACTTGCTAGTAAATAGCCGGCAGCCCAAACATTTGGTATTATTTAACTGCGGTGTTCTCGTTTGGATTGGGTTCGTGACACCTTGGGTACCTAGTAGGACCATTGTCCCCGTTAGTTATCGTAGTTGAGCGCTGCTAGACTGAGTGATTGCCCCGTGGGTTACGTGCGCACACATATAGTTTGGATCCTACCGAAGTCGTAACCACCCGTGTCATGGCTACTGACGACGAGGTGGAGCGTGATGAGCGCGCGAAGGATTGGGCATTGGCTAAACGAGAATCGTACGTCGCTCGCATTAAGACTATCCACACGACGGCTCGATTGGCCAGTGATGATGCGACCATGACGCCGCTGCTGCTCGCGGCATCTGCCAAGCTGGGTAATCTGGTGACTGGGTTCGAGACTGAGAACAATACTGTGTTCGACGCTTATTGTGCTCTCGATATGTTTCGCGAGTATACGACTGACCTCGTTGAAGTGCACAGTTGGGTATATGATATCCAGGCTATTGCTTCACGATAGTTAAATTGCTCTGTAGACTGAAATGTATGAACTTTTTTTTCATTTGAATTTTATATATCTACTCACAACTTCCCGAGTAGCAATTCAGGTGCAGAGATGGCTAAAATACCATTAAAGCCTACGTGTTGAACTCCGTGCATTTGTGGTTCAGGGCATGGTGTTTTTTTCCATTTGAATACCGATTTTTGACATACGGAACACTGCTCGATTGGTGCGTAGGTCAGTGTTATAACCGTGTTTTATCTAGAAATTAACTTATTCTGTACTGTGCACCATTAGCGTAAATATTGGTGTTTTAACGGTTCAGTTATGAATTTCGGCACTGTGCACCATAAATGTAAATATTGGTGTTTTAACGGTTCAGTTATGAATTTCGGCACTGTGCACCATAAATGTAAATGTCGGTGTTTTAACGGTTCAGTTATGAATCACAGCACTGACCACAAATTGCGTAAAATTCAATGGTGACTTGTATAGTTATTGACAGAGGTATGTATATACTAGTTATTGGTACCAAGTAATTTTGTTTTTTGTATATAAAATGTTTGATTATGAATTTTAGAGATATTTTTTTCGATTATACGGTCATATTGATACTGTTTTATTATCAATCTTGATGTTATCATATTATTTATTTAATAATTTACTATTCGATTTTGTAGTGAAGCAGGTTAGGTGCCAATAACTATACAAGTTACCATAACTGTAGTAAATAACTTTATTAAATTTAATTTTTTTATAAATGTGTAATAATTCATTCATAAGCATGAAAACAAATAGTGGGGCCAAGATACTTAGTCTCAACAAAAACTAATAATTTTCCATAAAAAATTTAATAGACAATTCATTTTAGTGTTTCTGCATTATAAACAATATCTAGGCCACCCTTTAAAAGATTGAATTCTCAATTGATTGAACTTATACAGTACCTAATCCACATATTATATTGTGATAAATAAAACATAATATTTATATAGTATCAAAACTTTTTAATATACATAAAGTAACAAAAAAACTAGTATTAATAATACCATTATTAATGTCAATAAAAAAAAAAAAAAAACTAACAACTTTGATCGCAAGAGATTTAAGTGTTTATTTAAATTAATTTGAAACTGGTGTATTGCTGTCTTTTTTAAAGGCATGTCTAATATAATTGTCAGTAACCTTGTGGAACGTTTGCTCTTCGAGTGGAGATGTTCGGAAACCAGATAAAGCTTCTGAAACATAATAAACATCTAAATTAGTGGAAAAAGTTATTTTCAGTTTTTAATTCCTATACCTAATGATATTTTAGAATATGAAAATTAAAATTGTGACTTTTCGACAGTATCTATATGAAAATGAACTAGGTAGTGAAGTATAAACAAGAATGATTAAATAAACATTGATCAACTCACCATAAATAACTGAATATAATTTTAGGTCTATAAAGGATCGTTTAGTTTTCCCTTTATAACAAAATAAAGCTAAAATGTGATATTCAAAACATGCATCAATTGTATGCCTTATCGCTACACTAAATGTAGATGTGTTAGTTGATTTTATGTAAGGATATGATTTCTGTAAACATACAAATCAAAACATAATTATTAATTAATGTTTGAAAATATTCAGTTTCATATAAAATTAAACCTTTATATTAGGTATATAATGTTATATATAAATAAGTACAGTTTAATATTAGTTACATTTATATAGCATTTAAATAGCAAAGCAACTAGAGAATCCAAAATTGTTGTGGAATTTTTAAAACTTAGGAGTCTATCAATCAATTTCAAAAAAACTATGTTTATGAACTTTTCGATAAATGATGTTAAAGATAATTTTGATGAACTTACGTTACATTTCTGTGATAATGGAACTTTGTGTAATGGCACAGTCTGTCAAAAATTATTTAGAGGATCTAGTACCCGATATCTAGGTTTAACGTTTGACAATCACCTTAGATGGAATCTTCATGTGAATAACATAGTTATGCGTCTACGAAGTTTAAATTACAGTTTTTATAAGCTACGTAAAATTATATCCGTTCATGTCATGCGAACTGTATACTTAGCTCTATATCAAGCAATATTTCAGTATGGACTGTTAATCTGGGGAGGGCTCTCGGATAACGCTCTAAAACCTTTACTGCTTCATCAACGACAGATAGTGCGTGTTTGTTTACAAAAAACAAACTATGTTGGTTCAACTGGTCTTAATTTTAAAGAGTTCAATGTATTACCAGTTGACTTTGTTTTCAAAAAAATGGCTATTATGTGGGTGATCAAACACTTAGATCAATGGGTAGAGAAAAATGAAATTAGTAACAAAAGAGCTTTTCGATCTTTTGATGCTAAAACATCTCTTTGTAAAAAATCAGTTGGTCAAAAATTTGTTGATTATCTGGGTCCTATATATTACAATTCTATGCCTTTCTCTATAAAGAAGAATGTTAATATTAATTACAGATATCATAACGCTAAAAAATTAATTAATGATTGGCTACATGCATCTCTAAATGAAACTTAGGTTAACCCTATTGTATTATATTTTATTTATCTCTTTCTGTATTGTATAATTACGCAATAATAGTGTTTTAATTTTTCCTTTTTAGTTTTTTTTTAAGTTGATATGTATCAATTATAACACTCTATCTTCGCCACAAGCCTAGCTTACTGAAGATAGATAATTCAAATGTACAATTAATGTAAAACTGTATATTTGTTTATTTTAAATAAAAAAAAAAATAATATATTTATCATATAATATGTCCAAATATAAGATGCACCACTATAGGATTTAGACATTACCCATAGTGGAGCATAATATGCTAACCAGACAAAACTGAATTTTTGCTATCATATCTATAGTATTTACTAAAAAAATTATTAAAAATCAATAGATTAAAGGGAAATAAATACAATTTTTAAAACTATACTTTCAATTTGATCAAAAAAATTAAAATATGAAATATTTTAAGTACTTATCAATGAATCTTATACAAAAAACTATAATTGTGATATCTCAGTTATTGCAATAAGTAAATCCTGATTTAAGGATCACATATACCTATACAGGGTGATTCACTAAGCGTACAACAGTCATTATCTCAAGTTTAGAATGACGGAGTGGAGTGGTATGGGGTTAACTCGCAAAATATTTGTCCACTACTCCGCTTGTCAAAACTTTAAATACTTATAACTCATAAACTACTCGTCCTAAATTTGATTTTTATGTATCAAAATACTTAGAAAAATATTCTGATTTGTAAAATTAAATTAAATCTCTATGCTGTCAACTTAAAAAAATATTTAAAAATATAATTTTTTAATAAAAACGTTGTTTATTTAACAATTCGTAACTAGGTAAAAAAATATTTTCAAAAACATTAATACTTGAGATAATGACTGTTGTACGCTTAGTGAATCACCCTGTATAATATCTATTTATTTATTCTATTATATAAATTAAACATACAATTAATATATAGTGAAAATGAATACTAAATTATAATATATTACTATACTTAAAAGTGTTTATATACTTGCCATTTAAGTACAGATATTATAATCTATATTAAATATTATATGTATCTTATAATTTATATGGCATTTCACGACTATTATTTTTACTCACCAATTCCTCTTGGTTTTTCAACCCATCTTCATCATCGGCCAAAAGTGCTTCTGCAGCATCCACCTCATCAATTGATTTGGTTGGTAATATACCGACTAAAACTAAGAAACACGGGTATAGGTTGCGCCAAGGATCTTGTCTTGTCATTTGACTTCATAATCATTTGAATTTTTTGGTCCATTGTTTTAAAAGCGTTGCAAATCCTGGTATTTAAGTTATTCAGTATGAAAATCTGTGTCATCAGTTGCTTAAGTGTAGATTCTACAGACTTGTTGTTTAATTTTAAAATAGACTTAAGCTCAGTAATATTCTTACAACAACAATTTTCTGAAAATAAAATTATAGTTGGCAATACATAATAATGCATATTAAAAACTTAAATATACAGACAAACCATTTTGTGTGTTTTCAACAAAACTTGAATTATCACAGTTAGTAGATCTCTCCATAAAAAAATCATCATTTTGAGCCTCTAAAATAAACTGTGTTAAAGCAGTACTATCGTTATCTAAACTTTTTATTAATTCTTCATCTTCATTTGAATTGTGGCCAAATAACTCTAAATAAATTTCAATAAAAATTAGGTACTAATAAAAAATACATAAAAATAATTGGATTACATAAATATATAAAGTAACTTGCCTTTTCTAACGCTGTTAGAGTTAATTTTTTCATCCATATTATTAATATCAAATTCAATTGGCACATCACTATTTTTTTCAATTTTCTTAGAATCAGTCATGACTGACACACAGGAATTATTTTCTGTAAAAATTAATTAATGTAATTAAATTACATAATCATGTTATTCAAAAATAAAATACAGTTAACAGTTTAATATTGTCTTACTTTCCACACCAACTTCATTAATGGTTGTTACTACATTAAAATTCCCAGGAACATTTGAGCAAGATGCAGTACTGCAGTCTATAATAGCAGTAATAATAAAATGTATTATTATATTTCACAGTAACTATTTAAGGTTTTAATTTGTATTAAATTATATTCACCTGTATTTATCTTTTCTTTAATTATTAAGTTACTGGACGAATTTGGAGTTGATTGGGCACAAACATCAACAGTAGAATTATTTAATGGTCTAATGTCGGAGGAACTTATTACTGTAGAATTAGTACTTATATCTACCCAAGAAAATATTTTTGAAAATGTTAAGATTATAATATAATATAATTTTATAACTCTACCAATTAAAAATAATATTATTTATAGAGATATATTACATGTAAAATCTTTATAACTAAATAAATACAAAGAAAAAGGTTTAGAATATTATATTTTTGTAATAATATTCTTTAATGTTGCATTACATTACCTTTTAAGATAATAGGTGATATTAAATCCAAGGAAACAGGTATGCTATTTTTAGTAGACGCTATATTAATATAAAAATAATATATTAAATAGATATTATATTTAGTTTATAATATAGGTTAAAAATAAATTATAATATTACATGTCTTTCTAATAGGTGCTGTAGGTGCCTTAGGTAGGTTTACAATTAACTCATTTTCCTGTACACTAGAAAAATAAGGCATCATTTTCCTCTTTTTAAGAGATGATGGCTTGTCAGGAGATAATCTAACATTGCTATCAGATGAAGAATCATCGGGCCCTGACCATGCTTTAGATACCTTCTTGGCATGACTCTCTTTATCTAAAAAAAATGAACTATAATTACTATAAAAGTTTTTAGATATTTATTGTTTAGCAAATATGAGTATCTATACATTTTCGAAAAGTAACTTACCATATTTTAATGTAGTGATTATAATAAATGATTTAATGGTTAACAAGTTTTACAGATGTTAGCCAGCAATTGTATAGCCAACATCTATATATAGGTACCTCTAAACAAATATATTTTTTTATATGTTTAAAGGCCAGTTGTACCGTCTATGATTAAAGTTAATTAGAGTTTAATCGGCCGAATTTGCCCGTTTAAATATCTGTTATCAGCTGGTTAAGCTTTATCATAGTTTAATTATAGATGGCCCTAAGTCTAAGTAAATTATTTATTTAGTTTATTTATTGCTTACCAAATGGTCCAGCTCTTATTACGACATCATAATTTTTCCCATCATTTTTGTTAGGTACTGTGCACTTTTTAATCATGCTAGCAACTTAAGATACTGTAAAGTAAATTGTTTTGTTATCACTCTGGATGAATGGAAACCAACAAACATTTTTTGACAGCCACGTGTGAGGCACATGTTGCACTTCATTTGTTACGTTAAATGTAACAACAAACCAGGGCCTAAAAAATGTATATATATACTATAGTAATTAATACGTTCAGTTTGTAAGATTTATAGTCAGTGACCTACAGATATACCTAGATGTATAATTTCCTTTGAAAATTAAAACTTAATGAAATAATATATTGATTTCAATTTTGCATATAAATGTAGAATTTGTTGATGGCAGTATCATGAATTAAATTAAATTAACTATACCTATCTATACCATAACTAAACCTAGGTAGTTATTTGTATAATTATGTCTATATATGAACTCCAGTATGTGAATTCAAAATTAGTACTATTATACATTATAAATACAATATAACAATAATATAAAATATAATACAATAAAAATAATAAATTATGCATAAAAAAAATTAACCAAACAGATTATTGTAAATGCAATGGAGGCAGTATGACACAGTTATTTATGTCATAATCAATCAGCGGCAAGCACATTAATTTTTCTTTTATATCATTTAACATCCACGATTGAAGGTGACTAAGTTGAGATACATTGTATATACTTAACAAGTTTGAAGCACAAGGCTTTTCAAAAAAATTCTGTACTGTATTGTATTTTCTTCCAATTACCATTATATTGCTGTCTAATTTTAATATAGCAATATTTTCAATAATTACCACGTCATTATTCTTCATTTTAACACAATTATTGGAGCTATTAAGTTTTATAACAAACCGTTTCATTCTCCAACCCGTGAACTGTGGTTCAAAGACATCATTGGTAATTGGTCTATTTTTTATTGTGCATCGATAATTGACAGGCTCTAGTGAAATTTTATATTTTTGGTTTTCATCTTTAAAAAGTATTTGATCTTCGGCATACCGTCTTACTAATTGCTGAAGTGGTTTTACACCACTTTTGATTTTTTTTTTTAAGGGTTGCATGTAGTTTTCGAATGGAAAAGCAGAAAAAGTGTCTAATGGCCCATATTGTTTGGTATCATCAGCCAAATGTTGTATTAAATGCATATTAGAGGATAAGTAAGATTTTCCATACAATTTAGCAAAAGAATCAACAAAATTATTTACTAATGATTTGGAAAATTCTGTATATTCCTCTGAAATATTTGCTGTTGAAAGAATTCTCATGGCTACACAGAGTTCCATGAAATTCTCATAGATTTGTTGACTTAATATTTCAGGAAAGATAACCATTCCAGTGTATAATAATATTTGCCTCAATTCTGAAGCTTTTAATCGGGATGCATCATGAAGTGGATGCTTTCTGCTATTTTCATTTGGTGCTCTTTGGAATTCATATGGGATATACTTTCCCAGTATGTTTATTTTTTTATCTAAATTAAAAATTAAATTTTTGGGAAGAGCCAAATGATGTTTTTTAACTCCACCAACCCAAAACGTTAAAATTTTAATGGTAAATGTTTGAAATAATGGAATTTTGATAAAGAAACTAGTAAGTCATCTAAAACCGAATGACATGCATTATTCCTATTTGCCCACTTGGCAATAACTACTTCAATATCTTCAACGTGTGTATCAATTTCTGATGTATAATTGTCTTCGCCTGAACTACTCTGAATACTAGAACTGTGGTTTAAAATATTTTCATTATTAAAATCAAATAAATTTACACCGGTATTTACTTTTACTGGACTTATAGGCTGTGAATCTACGGTAAAGGTGAGGTCGTTAAAAGAGGTAGTCTTTGGTTTTCATCAATGTTCACTTCGTTATTAGCTGAAAATGTTGAATCTATAAGAGATGTGGCTCTTTTCCTACAGCGATAACGAGTAGACTTTGACCTATAAACAACATTTGTTTTTTATGATTGTATCCTATGACTTAATATAGCTAAGAAATAAATATGTACTTATTTTAGGTATTCAAGTAAATAACATATTGTATCAATACATATTCAAAACATAATAAAAATCTTAAATTGGTGAAGTTACCAACCTAGTTTATCTGTTATATACTACATATCTGATTGAACTTCCTTAACTAATAGTTACTAATAATAATTTAAATAGGCAATAGGTACCCACTTTATGCAGTACCTAGGTAAAGTGGGAAAAGCACAGATTATAAATACTGTTTCTTTCAAAATCATGGTTATTATACAATTAATGTAAAAAATGGAACATATTTATGATTCAAATATAATATAGGTATAATGTATAAATACCTTTAAAATAGTATGGTCTGAGACGCTCAGTTTATTAGAATCTATTTAATATAGTCACCCCCCCCCCTAAAATGTTTCATACTTTAACCAAACCGACTCTATGATAAGTGGTAATGCTGTTGAACATTTCTAAGTGAAATATAATATCCACTAATCTATTGAAATTATCATAAACAAGTAAATACATAGGTATATATTAGTTGAAACAAAAACTTGATTATCTATGGGCTATACTAATTTATACTGAATTACAAAATAATATTTTATTTGTTGCATGGAATTTATATTATAGGTAGGTACTCTTACTTAATAATAGTTACTCCCCCAGGTAATCCTAATAATATATTAGTATAGGCACCTATTTATTACAAAAGCATATCATTTCACACTTCTATTAATTGTATATTTAAATAATATAAGTAGGAAATATATTATATGCAAAATAAATTTACAATAAAGTGATGAATCAGGATTTATAAATATTATGGATATCGACATATGGTTCAGTACCGATCATACTTAAATAGTATCGCTCTACCTCATCCAGTACCTATAATACCCAATATACCTATATCTACAGCGAAAAAAATATGAATTTAATTTTTGGAGTTTAAATTATATTATACCAGCAAATCCAACTCGAGTATTAATAAGTTTCAACAATTTTCTTATTCATTTGGTGGCAAATAGAACGAGTATAACGCACACTACTTTTCATTATTTTTGTATACCTACGCAAAGTGCATACGACACCATACTCATAACAAGAATAAGTTATCAAAAAGCGTGTATATAGATTATATAGAATATAATAATTGTACTTACATTTTGATTGAACGAAATTCGCGATCAGCCGTTGACGTAGCTATTAGTAGTTAAAAACTTGTAACACACTCACATTATTTAGTGGCTATTAGTGCATTGTCGCATGAGCACAGAAACGTCAGAAACAATAGACAAACCATATAGAGTTACTCTAATACTCTATGAAACAAACAATAAGTAACCGCCAAACACGCGCAGGACGTAAAATCTATTGAGCACTCCACAGCCACAGTCAGTAGGCCAATAAAAGAATTAAAAGTTGTATGTAAAAACAGCAACTACCAAATTACAAATACAAAAATAAAACTTATAATAATTAATAACGATAATTAAAGAATGAATGTCTCAGTATTAGAGTAAAATATTGAGTTATTGTCACTTTAATAATTTATGTTTATCAGTTGTTGGCACCTAACCTGTTACTGTTTCGTTATGACAATACATTTTGAAAAATCTAATAAATAATACTATAACTCAAAAGTTGATAAAAAAAAACAAATAAAACAGTATAACTGTGTATTATGTAAAAATAAAATTCCTATACATGTATATCGAATCCGTTATCGATTTAACACCGATTGTAATTTCATTGTACTTGCTGCGTTCCACATTTATTCTAAGATCTCCATTCTCCGCTGACGATTTTATAACTGAAGTCTACCGTGGATTCAACATCCGATTGTTTCAGATTTATATCGACCACTGCCTTTCTGTAAAATCTGTAAGTTTGGAAAGCCCATTATACAGGTATGATTACAAATTCCTGCTTCACAGGTGTCATGGCCGCCACTGGCAGTGCAAATAATCATTTCGATTAAACAGTCATAAATTAATTTTAGCTACCCAGCACATTTTTTGATTTTACATTTATACGCATGCGCGCAATACTACTTTGACGCTACACGACTTAACTCGAGTTTGGCGACGGGAGGTGCTTTGAGTTTGAATAACGGAGCCACTTGTGTTACTTTAACTAATGATCTTCAGTTTTCTTGTTAGGTCATCCGTCTGACCGTAGGACTGTATGCTGTGGTACGATTTTGTACTAATACTGACTAGCAACCTAGATTATATGTTATCATTTGTAATTCATGTCTCTAATTTATAATATCAGCAAAAGCCAATAACATTTAATTAATAAATAAAATATAAAAAATATCATCATTTTATTTTGTTTTATTAAATATAAACAAAAAACTTAATTATCATTACAAAGTATACTTATTATAATAATATTATATAAAGTTTATGAACATATCACATATATATATATTGGAATAATGATAAAATAAAATATAGTTACTCTTTAAAATATGCCCTATATTACATAAAAATAAATATTAATTCTAGAGATATCATCAATTTTAACATTTTTACAATACATCTTCAATCTTTACGACTTCAAAAATAAAAGATACAAATCATAGAATATACATATTTTTTTTTTATACATTGAAAAAATCACAAAAACTATTTAGCATGTGTTTTATATAAATATATATTTCAGTAAGAATTATTGTACTACTAACTGCCTTTTTTTAAATTATCTATTCTTATTTTCTTAGCTTTGTGTTTTTTGTAATAATCAAATGCAATTTGTTGAAGTTTATCATTAATTTTATTGTTATTTAAAATTTTACCTTTCAAAATCAAATTAATTTTTTTATTGTAAGAAGATAAAAAAAAAAAATGTATTACTTTTTTTTTAATAATGTCTTTTAAATTATGAACTATGCAATTAAGTTTAAATTCAACATTTAGTTTTATAGCTAAATCAAGTTGTAGTGTAATATTAGATGAATGACAAATAAGGGGAGTATAATATGACAAAACTGTATATATTTTTTCTAGAATTAATTCAAAGTTTTTAGTTGGATTCCTAAGACTATTTTTAGTGTAAGATCTTGCTTTTATTAAATTGTTTCTAACATTGTTGTCACTAATGTCATTTTTACAACATTCACAGTTTTGAATACATTTAAGTATTGATCGAGCTATATAACCTCTAACATATCCAAATGTATATGCATTAAATTTAGACTTTGTACATGTGTTAGATAAATCCAATAAAGAGATATTTAATACGATAATTATCATTAGTTTTTGGCCCTTCTAAAAATGATTTTAAGTTATCTAACATTGAACAATCATCTGTTTCATAATTACCAATGGATTTTACAGAACTTAAGTTATTGATTAATAAAGTTTTAAAAGAAGATATAAATTGTGAAGATGATGGATTTGTATTGTGAACACCGTGACTGCGTATACTTCCAAAAAAGCACTCAATTGGGTCTTGGTTTATGTTTCGAGGGATTAAAAATTGAAATTTATGGACTCGTTTCAAATAATTCCATATATAAATACATCCACGAAGAGTTTGAATCCAGTTATTAATACACGGTGGAACACTTTGTTTACCAGTTACTCTATTAATAAATTTCATTGATTGGAATATTTGTATAGCATTAGTCCAAAATAAAATATGAGGTGATTTTTCTTTTACTGCAGATCTCAGAGGTTTCCCATCTTTTGCCAGAAGTGTACTGCCATTAACCGAATCCAATACTATATCAATAAATAAAACAAATGTTGCTGTACCATATGAATTTGAAAGTTCACCATCTTTATCTAAAATAAAAATGAATAATCATATGACTTAAATTAAATATATATTTTTTTTTTAATTTACCATAATTTGCCATTAATCTCATTGTTGCTGCCACACGCTGGCTTAAAGTTTGGGCTGCAATAGAAACATTCATCTTTTTAATTTTTGCAGGATTAATATGAGCCTCGGTTAATTTAGGTAGAGTTCGAAGTCCACATATTTCATTTTTCATATCCAACGTGTATAAGGTTTTTATGTGATCCCAAGAAGCTTTATATTCTGTCCCATTTTTGATAAATACAACATCTTTATTCAATAAATTATTACGAATTTTTTTAAGCAAATGTGGAGGGTCAAATATTGGAATAATCACTTGATCATTAATTTTGAACTCTAAACGTTGGTTTACATTTGCTATTTCTTTCAAAACTTTTATAGCTTTAACATTTGCTGTACCCTGATCACATACAGTACTAATTATTTTCAGTCCTGTAATTTGCACTGCAGTGACCACTTCCTCAATACATTTGATAAGTTGTGGAGTTTTAGTGGCACTTTGGCAGAAATAATACGCTATAGGTTGTTTCCACTTATGACGAATACCACGCACCATAAATACTAAAACATGATCACACAATATTGGATTTCTTTCACTTCCTGCTCCAAAATGTTCAAATCCATAAACTAAGTCTTCTTTAATATTATATTCTGTAGCTGGTTCAAGAGCCATCTCGTCAAACACCAAAGAACACAATCTATCATTAGGTTTCAATTTTGAAGCTTGTATTGTTAAATGTTTAATAATATGTACATTAATACCAGCTTGAAAAGGTACACGGCTTAGAAGATTGGTTAAAGTTTTTTTAGAAGGTAAAGCAAAAAACGATAACCTTTAGGAGAATTTTGGTAAATTGATAATGATAAAATTTTGTCGTCAAGTGAGTATCTTCGACCGTTAGGTTTTTTTGTTTGTGAATTAATTTGAAATTTTAAAAATTTGAATGTTGTAGAATTTAGTTTATTCATGAGTATATTATTATTTGAATCTGTTGCAAATTTTTCGGCTAATTTAACACGAGATTTAAAATTATTTTTGTGTCTTTGAAGTCTGTCATTTTTCTTTTTTAGTTTCATTGCTTCGTAGAATATTTTTTTACAGTTAGGTGACGCTGACTTGATATATTTATTTTAGTCAAAATTTCATTTTTTTTTTTTTGTGTACGGTTATTGCTTGATTGTTGGTGTAAACAGTAGTTGTTGGCCGATGAAAATCTACAAACAATATATATATATATATTATATTTTCATTTAGTATAAAGAATAATAAGCAGAAGTTACCAGGCATGTTGCCAAATGATGGAGTAGATTTTTCTACAGCACTATTTTGTAACACATCAACTCCACTAATATCAACTTCATCTATAATTTAAAAAAATGCATTATTATACCACTATGACGTCCATTTATAAATTTAAATTAATGTCATATTTTTACATGAACTTAAAAATGTAATAGTTTTAAACCTCACCAGTAAATGTATCTAAAAGTGGTGTAGATCGTCCAGTGATTTCATCCATTCGAATACTATCCATATTGATATTAGATTCATTATTCAATGAATTCACATTTACAGCATTACTTTTAGAATCTTTAAAATAGATAGCACATTTATATTATTCAAATTATTCAATTAAATAATAAATTAAAGTAAGAAGAGCACATAACTAAATATGTATGCATTTATGCGTTTAAGAAAGTACAAATATGCTCTAAAAATATGCACCTATATTTTATTTTTTTACTCAAAATTTTCATTTGCACAATTATTTTTTAAATTTGCAAATAAAGAAAAAACAAAGTAATACAAATAATATTGGTTTTTAAATTTTAATCATAATTGAAACAAAAAAAATAAAAAAACAATAATAAAAATATATCTTTAAAAATGTTTGTTGAATAAAAAAATGTACTTGTTTCTGTTGAGTTATATTTATATACCTGAAATACATAAATAATATTTTAGATAAAGCTAGCTGTAATTTTAATTTATAAATATATATATATACCTATATTATATTAATCCCCTATTAATTAATGTAATATAAACATTGTTTTTAATGTTAAATGGAAATTTGAAAAATACGATACAAGAATATCTTGTAAGTTTTCTTATTATGAATGTATTAATTTTTTAATTACGAATTTTCATATTGGATTTTCATAAATTATAAAATATGCTCTAAAATATAAAAATCACTAAGTATGCAAAAATATGCACTATAAACTTTTGATATGCTTTTCGTAGTGTTGGAATGAATTCCTAGCTCACTTAGCAATAAATCTAATAGTTCAAAAAAAACATGCAAATGCAACAACTTCCGAGCCCTACTAAATAATTCATAAAACTTAAACAATTAATCTTATTTAATGGGCATTTTAAATTTAAAGAATTTATATCTAAGATTTCAAATTTCAAATTAGCTTTTTAATCACAATTCAATGTGTGTTCTTTGTTAATTAAATTTTTATTTAGCCCACTAATATAGATTAAAACTGTTATTGAGTATGATCTATTTTCTTTAAACAGTTTAATAAAAAAGTATTTGTTATGTTTGGTAAATTATTATGAAAAAACAATGTTCAATTTCTCCAAAAGACATTAAATCATATTATCTATTTTGATATTGTAATGTCTGATTATACATTTTTACTTTAATGATAAATGGTACGTGAGTAATAAATTATAAACAATTAAAACAATTATAATAATTATTATAGTTGTATTTGATAATACAAATAATATTAAAGTACATTTTTCAATAAATTCAGTCAAAATTGTCTTGTTTTAATGTATGTTTGCTCATATTTGTATGTGTATTTATGTCTGTTTAGGGATTTTAAGTCCCTAAGTCTACTTATAACTTTTCCAAACTTTTAATTAATGTAACAACATCCAAGTCCTTGTTATGATATTTGAAATTTCTATAGAAATAAACACTTTGGTACAATAAAACAAAATTTTTCACAAAAACTTATATTATTAATTATAAATTAATTTTAACTACCATTGTTTGAGCCAACTAGTTACCTCCTGATGTTAAAAAGGGTCAATATTTTTACACGAATTGCCTCATGACATACTCTTCCAAATTTTATTGTAAATGAAAAGGTTCTAGTACTAGTTGCCTCTATAGACAAGTTATAAATGTATAATTGGTCCCAAATATATTGTCTAAAAATATAAACCTAAGCAATATTAAAGCACATCATTTTTAGATTCTGAGCGGAGCGATGAATGTATTGATTCTACAATGATGTGCGTGTGTTTTTTTTTTAATATTTTTAATTTTTAATTTTTGTGTCTGTCATCTTTTAGGACACTAAAAATTCTTTGATTTTTTTCAACAGTATCTTTTCTGATAGGAAAGTGAATCTAGTTGGTAATTTAAAAGGTTAAAAGTTAGAATGTCCAAGTTGTTTTCAAAAGCGCCGTGAAAAACAAATGAAAAATTTAGGAAAAACGGGAACTTTCTTACGGAAAACCATACTTTGGTATAACTTTAAAAGGTAATAACTGTAGTGCATGAAATTTTGACTGAATGTTTATATAAACATTTTTCATACACCATAACATTTTTAAAATATTTTGATTTATCTTGAGCTGTTAACGGACATTTTAATTTTCCAATTTTTTTAGGTTTTTTTTCTATAGATTTCTATAAAACTTTAAATTTTGGGTAAAAAAACTTGAAAATTTAACACAAGGCTCCTAATATATTGTTATAATAATATATGACAAATATTAAAAATCCGAAGTCACAAATTTTTTTTATACGCATTTAAAGTACAAATATTGATAAAATATGTAAGAAATTTTCCATACACCAAACAATTTTGAAAATATTTTGACTCTTTTTTAACTTTTTAAGGACCATTTCAAATTTCGATTTCTTTAGTTTTTCTTTTATATAAATACCAATACATTTTTATTTTTTGGCCCAAAAATCATGAAAATGTAATACAAGGCTCCTGATATATTGTTACATTATCAATTGAAAAATATAAAAAAAAATAGGCACACTTTTTTTTTATAAGCATTTAATGTTTGAATTTTGACAAAATTGATCAAAATCTCGAAATTTATCAATCATTGTAATTAAACAATTATAAAATGTTCAGTTTTTATTACTAAGGATTGAAAATTTAAAACAAAGATTCCCATTAATGGTTCATTCTGTAACCAAAATATATAAAAAAATATATAAACACAGTTATTTTTTACAGACATTTTAAGTTCAAATTTGGACGAAATTACATATTAAAATCAATAATAACGAGTAAAAGTATATATTATAATATTTTTCGAGCATCACAGATAATTTTAGGTTAATAATTAAATAATATGAATAATATTAACTTACCAGCTACCGTATAATAACAATATCAATATATAATTTAAAATATTCTAGACTGACTACCGTCTCCGCTCAGAATCGTTTTTCATATACAATGGTATTATATCAAATTATGTACTATTAAAGAGATAAATAGGACGAGTGAGTCCTGTATATATTATATATATAATTGTTTAACTTCTATAAGACTTGAATAATGTAATTTTATATTATGTTTAAATGTATTTTAGATTAAAAATAGGAAAAAGGCAATAATATTTATAAAAATAATTAGGTCACTGACCCTGGCACCGCAAAGTAAACTTTTTGTTACAAAAATGATTTCACAAATTAGTAACCAATTCGTAATAATTCGTAACCACGAATTTGGAATTTGTAACTTAAGTAGGGGAAGGCGGGGCAAAACCGTACTACTAACTTCTAGGCACTGTATAACAGTGCTTATAACTTACAACATTTGAAAAATTTGAAACTGGATTGCGTAAATATATCACAAATATTGTTAGCTTCAATAATATTGAAAAATTTTCAAAAAATCTCAACTTGAACTCAAAAAAAAAATCCAAATTTTGAAAGTACCATAAAATACGGTTTTGCCCCATAGGTGGGGTAAAACCGTATTAGTCTTGGGGCAAAACCGTATGGAGAGTTTTATAGTCTAAAATAGTAGAAATATAATAGACACCCTTTGAAATACATATTAATATCCCCCCTTCCCAATAAAAATCCTGAGTAAAGTATTTTGCATTTTTATATTAGAATAAAATAAAATAATAACTCATTTAACAACTATTACTTTCACTTTATTATGAACAAAATTTTGTATTTTGTAACCTTACATAACAACTTTTTAAATAAAATTTTAACCAAACATGTTTAAATAAAAACATTTTTATATATTCATGTAATAAAATAATGAAAATAAAATAAACATTAAACTTAATACTTATGTTATAAAATAAGATAAATAGGTAGGTCCCTACCTACCAATATTTAAAACAAAATAAAATAATTATATAAGGAACATTTTAATTTCTTTATGAGATAATATAGGTTCTTCTTGAACACGTTTAACATTTTAACAATAAGTTCATTAACTGTTCTGTATTCAGAACAAAATTAAATTGAGAATATAATATAATAAACTATTGGTAACTTATTTTTTACAAGTATCACAGATATATTTTTTCCAATTTCCAACGTTACCACATAACTCGTGCAACCAATTTTCACAAGTTGTGCATTTGATCCATTTTTCTCCATTTGTATTTGCTGTGTATAACTCACTACAATATAAGCACTGCACATCAACATCATCTTTGGAACATGTGGCACGTTTTTTCAAAGCTTTTTTATTATGGCAAACAGTTTTATTTTCAAAAAGACTTCTTTTGACTGGTTTAATACTTTGTGAATTTTCTAGATCATTTTTATAAGGGCTGGCTGTTATTATTGCAGTTTTTCCTCTTCTACTGTTACTTGACCTAGAACTTCTAGCCGGAATTTTTGGAATAGGTTGAATCATTTCTGGAGATACATTAAAAGTATTGGTATTTATAATGGCAATATCTTGTGACACATTAATATTTACAGAGTCATTTAATGGAATATTATATGATGTACTAGCTTCATGTGCAATATTATAATTAGGTGTTACCATTTCAATTTGATGTGCAGCTACTACAGGTTCTGTTGGTTCTTGAATTTGATTTGTTGTTTCAGCGGCTGCAAGTCTGCTTCAGTAAATACTTCTGGGTCATATGGAAAAATACCAGTCTTTTTAAAACCAGAACATGCATTTCTAATATTGGCTGCTTTTATATATGCTTCTCAAATATTTTGATATTTGGTGAAGTCCAACGACGTCCAGGATGGTTTACTAACCAATAATCTAATTGTTGACTGTAAAAGTACTTAATGGCCCCATAAATGATACATCAAGTGGCTGCAAACGGTGAGTTGTATGTGGGGGAAAACAAAGTATAATTACATTGTTCTTGCGTGCCAAATCAATTATATCTAAATTCTTAACATGAGTCGCATGTCCGTCTAATAGTAGAAGCGCTGGTTTGATTCTGTAGGATTAGTTTGTTTAATAGAAGTTCTAGCCATTGAACAAAAATATGTGATTGCATCCAACCAGAAGGATGGCACACAACCAATGTAACGAGTGGCGCTCCATCAATAAAATCAGGGTTCATTCTCACTCTTGGAAATATCATAAGAGGAGGAATAAAATTACCTGAAGCTGACATACAAATAGTAACTGTGACATTTTGTCCTCGTTCGGCTGATGATAACTTTCCAACTTGTTTTCTACCTTTATGAGCAATGATTTTTGCACGACTTTTGCAACATTTGATAGGCCACTCTATCAACATTAAAAATTCTATCAGCAGAAAATTTATATTTATCATAGCATTGTCTTAATAAATCATAAAAATGCATAACAACTGGCTGGTTGAATCCATTGCTCTAGCAGCTGAAGTAGGCTCTAGAGCACTCAGAGACAGCTCAGAATGCCTTTTTAAAATCCTTGTAGCTAATCTTTACCTGAAATTAAAATTATACAAATATATTAATATTAAATAATTTAATTTTTACCTTTGATACAATATATATTATATATAATTGTGTTATCTTACCAGCCATGCCTGTGCGTATTAAATGTATGTTGTAAACCATTTCTATCTGCAAGCTGAAAAGCAAGTTTCCTAACACTTTGTTGAGTTAATCCAAAAAGGCGACTTTCCATATCTTTTATATATTCAGCAAGTACATTTTCTTGTTCGAAATTAAAAACTTGTTTATAGCAACCAAGTTCTTGAAATAAATAAATAAATCAGTAAGTATATTATTATTATAAAGTGTAATGATGAGTGTACCTTCCTAAATGAAAACAAAATAAAAATATATGAATAGTTGTTGATATTAAACTGTTTTGTTCTTTACTCTTAATTTTAATTAATAATTATTGTATAAAAATTGATATAACGCTAAACAATTAGTAGATATCTAAGATTTAATAAACATTATATTAGGTGGAGGTCTTGCTTTACCACTGACCCTGGCACCCGCAAATGAAAATTGGATTTTGGGCGGTTATACTTAAGTTACAAATTCCAAATTGGTGGTTACGAATTATTACGAATTGGTTACTAAACTCTCGAACCTTTACCGACCCCGTAAGTCAATTTTTCGAGTATCGGGTGCTGGAGTCCACTGACCCTGGCACCCGCAAATGAAAATTGGATTTTGGGCGGTTATACTTAAGTTACAAATTCCAAATTCGTGGTTACGAATTATTACGAATTGGTTACTAAACTCTCGAACCGTTACCGACCCCGTAAGTCAATTTTCGAGTATCGGGTGCTGGAGTCCACTGACCCTGGCACCCGCAAATGAAAATTGGATTTTGGGCGGTTATACATAAGTTACAAATTCCAAATTGGTGGTTACGAATTATTACGAATTGGTTACTAAACTCTCGAACCGTTACCGACCCCGTAAGTCAATTTTTCGAGTATCTGGTGCTGGAGTCCACTGACCCTGGCACCCGCAAATGAAAATTGGATTCAATTTCATCAATTAACAAAATTACTCTCAAGTGGTCATTTCATACTCCGAAAATGGGCCAGCAACGCTCCTGAGGTAGTCAATGCTGTTCCAGAAGAAGCACGCTCCACATTATTTTCAGTTAGCTTTGATGACGAGTCGGAAACAGGACTGAAAGTGCTCGGCTTACATTGGGATCCAAGACATGACCACTTCCGTTACACAATCCGATGTTTAGATGTCAAGCCTACGAAGAGAAATGTGGTGTCGGAAATAGCACGCATTTTCGATCCACTTGGTCTTTTATCTCCTGTCACATTTCTCACCAAACACTTGATGCAGGTACTGTGGATAGCAGGTATTGGTTGGGATGATGTCATTCCAAGCAATGCTCATAATATATGGCAACAGTATCGAGACCAGTTACCATGCCTCCAAGAACTCCGTATACCTAGACGCATCACGACTGACACCAACAACTCAATTGAACTTCACGCCTTCTCCGACAGTTCGGAAAAAGGGTACGCAGCTGCCATATACCTACGCACAAAATCATCTACCGGTGTCGTATGTCACCTAGTCACAGCAAAATCTAAAGTGGCTCCACTCAAACGCGTCACCATTCCACGCCTTGAACTGTCCGGCGCACTACTCGCGGCAAAACTGCTGAAATCCGTTGTTGATGTGTTGTCTCCGGTTCTTGACATTACATGCACACATGCCCGGGGTCAATTCTCGAAATCATTCGACATAATACGTAGAACAAGTAGTATACGACAATAGTCGAATGGTTTTGGCGTATACGCCTTATCAAAATTATTGGTACCTATTCTTGAACACCACACGTCAATTATATTGTCGTACACTACATTTTTTAGGGTGTTGACGTGCAAGTCGTATGAACCACGATTGTGGTATGTGAATTATCTGTTATTATCATGAAGATAAGAACTCTAAATGATATAATAATAATAATTATTATGATAGGTACTCAGCTGTTTAATGTTTATAATCTGTATAGTACTATAGTGTATGACTGCAGTATAATATTAAATATTGTGATCATATAACTAGACTACTAGAGATCACAACAATTTTTATTCACGTAGTTCTATTATAATTATAATTATAATTTATAATTAACTTTATAGTTTATAGGTAATATAGGTTTATAATTGTTTAGCAATGTCTAATGAAATTTCAGGCCGAGCTACAACTGAACAAATGATTGCGTTGAACGGATTTTTAAAACTTGATCCACAACTTCTGAGTGGAAAGTTTAGTAGTTCGTTCACGTTTAAAATTGCTCAAAAACGCTGGGAAACAATTGCCAAATCATTAAATGCGATGCCCGGAGCTGTCAAAGATTGGAAGAAATGGCGTAAAGTGAGTGCTTACTCTATATATAGAATTGGAGTTATATTACTAATTCATGTTTATATTTTGTTATATAATTAAAATTAATCTTTTCACTTTTGTATTAAATTTCAAGACATTCCAAGACAACCGGACAAAAACTAAAACAAAACAATCTATGATTCGTGCAGATATGAGAAAAACTGGTCAAAACTCACCATGTTCTATTTTAACTGTAGTTGAAAATGACACGTTAGAGCTGATCAACCCAACTAGTATTTCTGGTCACACATCAAGCAATGCTTCTAAAGCTTGTTTTGATTTTGAGGATGAGCCTGATTTGGGAGCTCAACTTGATGACAATATTGTCACAGTTGGACTCCATGAAATTTGGCAACAGGAAAAAAATTCTGATTTATTTAGTACCTCATCTCCTCATCTTCCAATTCCTTCAGAAAATCTTAACATCAGTTCCACATCTTCCATTTCTTCCATTAAAGATCCAACCAAAAGTATGTTCTAAACTCAATTTTCAATGCAATTTTAGCTTAGCTGTTCAATTTTTCCTAAACTTGCTTAAACAGATTATTTTCTTAGATTTTAAATATTTTACCTCAAGTATTGATTTACACATAATAATGTACTACTAATGTCAACTATATAATCCAACTCATTATTATACATCTAAAGCAATATGTTTTATTTATAGAATGTCATGGTACTACTAAAACTTCAAAAACCAAAAGGTCATCAATGGTTAAAAGACTCGATGAGGGTAATGAAGCTGCTACAAGACTTGCTATCCTCGGTGAAAAAAAAATGGCTTTGAAAGCCAAATATTATGAAGAAAAACTAGAGTTAATGCGACAAAAAAATGATATTTTAAGCCGCATAGCAGACGCACTTACTGATAAAAAAATTTAATTTATTTTGTTATAAGAACCTAAATATTAATTCATTTTCATTCATTTTATAATATTATAAGACTTCAGTTAACAATTCTTACATTTAAAATACAATTACAATTTTAAAATAGATGTAGGTATTTTTTGAATTTAAATCTAATTCTAAATTTAAATATTTTTGATTTATTCTTATTCATTTTTATTATTCATTTAAAAAATTACATTTTTAAACATGCTTTTACAAATAATATTTCTTACTTTTTCTTTATTTCACACATTACATTATAAATTGGTATATTATATACATGGTGATTGATTAAGCGTAAAACACTTATTATTTCAAAAAGTGTAAATGTTTTTGAAAATATAATTTTACAAAGCTTCTAGTTGTTTACAAAACAACGTTTTTGTTAAAAATATAATTTTTTAATAAAAACGTTGTTTTTAAAATTAAAAGCTTTGTAAAATTATATTTTTAAAAACATTTACACTTTTTGAAATAATGAGTGTTTTTACGCTTAATCAATCACCCTGTATATACATATATATATATAATATATGTATTTTTTTCAATGACAAAAAGTTTTATCTATTATTCTTACTATTTGTTATTAATTAATAACGCTTAATATTTTATTTTCATAATCAGTTTATAAAAATAGTTTCAAAATAAAATATTTTATACTATACTACTTTATATTGTATTCAACAGAGTAAGTATTAAAATTAAAAAACAAATGCTTTACATTTTTTTTTTAATTAATTAATTTGTTTATTTAAATATATTTTTATTATGTTATTGAATTGTGTTAATTCTAATATTTCATACAAATTGTATAATATTGTATAATTTTTTTTAGGTACTTAATGTTGTCTGTTTCTTTACAAATAATTTGCAACCACTGAACGGGTTTGTCTACCTTGCAACAAATCATTTCCCCCAAAATTCTGACCATTATTTGGGCGATTTTGTTGTTTAATTATACCCATTTCTATATTTGTTGCACCTTCTTCTACTGGCAGTTTAACATTATGTATAATACACATATTGTACCCAGGGTATATTATAATATATATATATGTATTTTTTTCAATGACAAAAAGTTTTATCCAGTATTTTTACTATTTGTTATTAATTACTAATACTTAATACCTATTTTATTTGAATAATCATTTTATGAAAATAGGTTCAAAATAATATATTTTATACTATACTACTTTATACTGTATTTAACAGAGTAAGTATTAAAATTAAAAACAAAAATGCTTTACATTTTTTTTTTTAAATTAATTTATTTTGTTATTTTAATATATTTTAATTCTAATATTTCATACAAATTGTATAATATTGTATAATTTGTTTTATATACTTAATGTTGTCTGTTTCTATACAAATAATTTGCAACCACTGAACGGGTTTGTCTACCTTGCAACAAATCATTTCCTCCAAAATGTTGACCATTATTTGGGTGATTTTGTTGTTGAATTATACCCATTTCTATATTTGTTGCACCTTCTTCGACTGGAAGTTCAACATTATGTATTAATGTATTATACACATATTGTGTAATACTGTACATGCATTTATAATTTTGGTGCATTTTTGAGGGTGGTAGTGGAGAAATCTATGTTTTAAAAGACACCTAAACATTTTATCATATAGATTAAAATTACGAATTGTTGTTGTTTAAACTTTTAATTTTAAAAAGCTTACCTAAATCTCATTTTTAGAACACCATTACATCTTTCTATAACACTTCGCGTTGTCATTTGCATTTTATTATAATATTGCTCAACATCAGTTTCTGGATTATTAAAGGGTGTTAGCAACCATGGTCTTAATGCATATCCAGAATCACCTTAGATTAACATTTGTTTTAACAAGATGTTTTATATTATTGCTATATGTATGTTACAGAGTAGTATCATTGATTATAAATACTATATTATTTATAATCAATGGAAGTATCTTATTGTCGGCCCACACCTAAGCAGTGTGGAAAGGGCGGTCAGGTTAATGCAGAAGTATGGAATGTATCATGGCAGTTATTTTTGCTGCATTGGTGTCAGTGCAGCCTAAAAGTCATTTCTATCATTTTTTTTAATTTACTTTTTAAATCAAAACCACAATATTTAGCAAATAAATGGTAAACAATAATTTAAATAAAAAATATTAACTACCTAATAAAAAATATCCTTGTTGGCCATTTCGATAAATTTGTTCCAATATTGGGAGTACATTACAGTTGTTCCATATATATGAATCATTTGTTGATCCCGGGAAAAGAGCATTTACATTCAAAATCCTAAGTTTCGAATCACATATCTTTGAAAAAATATTATCTATTATTATTAATGAATAATTAGGTTATTATGTTAAGCTAACAGATGCTAGTAGGTACTCAAGTAGTGATTTAACTAATGCAATTAAAATATTTTTACTAAAATGATTAATAAATTATATATTTTTAATAAAGTTAACATTTTTTTTTTAAATTGCTATAGGTAATTCATTTTTTTTTAATCTACATCTCATATATTATTAACATAATGCAGCTTTTATATAGTTTAAAAATCACTTTGTAAATGTATACTTAACCAATTGCACATTGATTGAGTGATATCCTTTTCGGTTAACGTAAATATATTCAGAATATGCATTTAAAGGATCTTTAATTGGTGGCACAATCGCCACATGTGTACAATCAATACATCCAATACAACCCTGAATACCTGTAGTCTCATAAAATCTGAAATAGGTATAAATTATAAAAAATACCAAAAATGCTATGCGCTTCATTGTTTTGCCAATAAATACACAATTTTGGTTATTCAAAATTAATTCTTAAAAAGCTTACTCATTTCGGACTTTTCTAAGTTCTCTTAAATTATTTGGGAATTTTACCCATTTTCCAAAAACATTTTCATTGTTTAATGCAGATGTGACTTCTTCAATGCAACGAGATACAGAACTTTGAGAAATTGAGGTAAATCTACTATTACCAACTGGTGTTTGGTAGCTACCAGTGGCAAAAAAGTTTAAGGCAACTAAAACCTGAAAAACATATACCTACTAATATATATGTTTAAATTTAAATAATAATTGACAATATGATTATTAAGAAGATTTAAGCCCATATTTTATTGTCTTTTTCTGAAGAATAGACAATTTTACAAAATATCCCTAAATAGAACTTGAAACTTCACAGTAGCACACTTGGCATATTTTTTCAAGGCAAGGGTTGTAAACTGAAGAACCCTAGCATCTAGTGTCCATTTATACATTTTACGATTTTTACGAATAAAATATTTATTTATTTTATTTATTTATTGGTGAATATTATTATAACAATAACCAAGACAAAATAAATTATTTTGTCATGACAATAACATTTTTTTAAAATAGTAACGGTAAAGAACTTAGGAAGTGACAATATTTTAAGCAAGGAGCCGAGATGTAGGTACTAGCTACTAAACTTTTTTTAAATTTGGGTAATAGGTATTTGATTAAACTCAAAATGATAAGCGATTTTATAAGATTATATTATATATATATAGGTAGTAGGTAGTAGGTATGTAATAAATAGTAGTAATAAGTAATAACTATAAAATAATCTACCGAAATATCTAATCTAATATTTCACTAGCTACGACTGTTCCTAAATTTCTAACAACTTTAACTTGCCTTTGTTGTTACATCTAAATCTGAAGATCTTTTCTGGGGCATAAGGAAAGGACTAAGTTCTTGAATTAATGTTTTTGTTAAATTTTTTGAAAGTCTGTAGTTTTTAATAAATGCCGAATCTGAAAGTTCAAATGAGTTTATGATATTATTATGAACAGCTCTTGGGTTAGGTTGAAAATTAATTTGGTTTTGTAGATTTTGATTTGCGAATAAACAAGCCATTTCATAGACATTCGCCATAGTTAATTATTTGGAATATTAAGATTTTATAGGTATGTAATTAATATACAAATATAAAACGAATAGGTAATTAAATAAAATAGTTTTAATAATTATGTACGTTGATGGATAAATCGTTATCACAATTACAAAATACGATAAATGTACAAAATCGTATACGACAACTTCTTGGCGAGTGGTTAGACTCACACTTTTGAAAGTCGCATAACTTTTCATACGCCTGTGAGTCGTGCGAAATTCAAGAATAGACAAATTCAAATCTCGTTCGACAATTCCTTAATGTCGTATACGACTGTTAGATAGCGCCGTTCAAGAATTGACCCCCAGGACAGACTCAATGACTACATTAGCATGGATAAAGTCATCCCCACACCGTTGGACAACATTTGTCGCCAATCGAGTCAGTCAATTACAGGATCTCACAACACCTTCCATATGGCGGTATGTCCCGACTAAGGTTAATCCAGTCGACTGTGCGTCGAGAGGTATCTTTCCATCTGAACTTCTCAAGCATCCACAATGGTGGGGAGGACCTGAGTTCTTATATGATGAACACACCAGCTGGCCCAAAACCCATTCCATACCTGCCGAAAACACAAGCCAACCAGAGTCCCGACTCACGGTCGCATTAACAGCAACAAAGACAGACGACATTTTCGACCGTCTGTTCGAACGGTATTCATCGTTAACCAAGATCGTGAGAATAATTGGATACTGTTTTAGATTAAAGCAACACTATCAAGCAACAACAACTTTAAACCCTACGGAACAACATAAGGCTCTAGATGCCATCATCAAAGCAGTCCAGTGGTCCGCATTTAACGACGACATACGCCTGCTGATAGCAAATAAGCCATGTAGCACTCAACTACGGAGACTAAGCCCATTTCTGGATGCATCTGGTATTCTTCGAGTTGGTGGACGAATTCTACATGCATCAATCCCGTATGAACAAAAACATCCTGCCTTGGTTCCGAAGAGGCATCCATTTACGTCAATACTGATTCACCACTACCACAAGGAAAACTGCCATCCAGGCCCAACCACATTGCAACGACTCATTCAACAACGGTTCTGGATAATCTCAGCACGTCAAGTTATTAGGTCCCATCTTCGTTTATGCATTCCATGCTATCGTGTGCGTCCAAAGCACATCCAACCGACAATGGGAAACCTCCCAGTTTGTCGTCTACAGCAGATTAAGCCATTCCACGCAACTGGAGTAGACTATGCAGGCCCTATACCCTTAAAGGAAAGAAGAACCCGAAACGCACCGGTCAGTCATGCTTATATCTGTCTGTTTGTGTGCATGAGTACGAAAGCACTTCATCTCGAAGTCGCGTCCACTTTATCGACCGAAACCTTCCTTATGGCATTCACCCGTTTCGCTGCTCACCGAGGACCCATCCAGGCAATATATAGTGATTGTGGTACCAACTTTGTGGGAGCATCTCGACTGTTCAAATCAGTTCCTGAGTACCAAAACGCTATAACCAATCATCTCTCTACACAGCAAATTCAATGGCACTTCAATCCACCATCAGCCCCTCACTTCGGAGGTTTATGGGAAGCAGGTGTCAAGTCCGTAAAACAATTATTGTACCGATCCATAGGTAACCACCGACTGACCAGCGAAGAACTAAGTACCTGTCTAACGCGCATCGAAGCAACTCTAAATTCCAGACTGTTGAGTGCGATGAGCAACGATCCCGCTGATTTCAACGCACTAACGCCAAACCATTTCCTGACCCTCGAACCCATCACGACTATTCCAGATCCAGATTTGTCAACCCTTCCAATATCTAAGATGCAGCGATGGCGGCTCCTCCGAGATATTCATCAATATTTCTGGAGTCAGTAGAAAAGTGACTTTATCAATACTTTGCAACAACGCGTGAAATGGACAAAGGACAATGGAGCTTTGCATCAAGATGATCTAGTTCTCATTAAGGAACCAACCAGCTCACTTCAATGGAGACTTGGCCGCATCGTTCAACTTCACCCAGGTAACAACGGTATCAACCGTGTTGCCACCATCAAAACAACCTCGGGAACTTTCAAACGTCCTGCCATCAAGCTCTGTCCACTTCCACAGAATTAAAGGCGGAAGCCTTTAAGGTGGGCAGTATGTTTCCACGAATATATATATATACACAAACCTAAATTATTCTTATCCATATTTAAATTTATCATTATCTGTACAACCCAAATATTTATCAACCTCATTAAAATTGTTATTAATTATCCATCTTATTTTTGTCCAGCTTTGTACATCGTTCGACCGGTCGCTACGACTGCTTTATCCATCGCCTGAGAGTACGCCGTTGCCACCTCGCGATGGGTATAAAAGGGCAAAGCACAGGTCGAACCGATACCATTCACTGCCTTTTCGGCGCCGGAGCAAGACCTACCCAGGCAGACTTGCACGGCTCGAAAAGCAGTCTCCCTCCCGGACTCAACGTGCGGTATATATCCAATCCATGGTGCAATAGTCAGAGTTATTCCGGCATTGTGATCGGCGAAGTCCCACGGTACACAACAACGATCACGAGTCAGTCTATCAACACGCCAAGTATAATTAAGACCTACCTACGATTTTATATAACTAAATTGCTTAAATAATCAATAAGCGAACCGTTTTAAACTTTACTTTGAGTACTTTATTTCATCCCTAAATATTATTGTTTTAGTTCATAACAGCTAATACCTACTATAAATTAATAAAATTTAAAAATAAATCGATATTATAAATCTACTTACATGAACTTATAGTTTTTTAATACAACCACTCCCGTTAAAAATATCTGTGTACGCCACTGGAGGGACGTATCACGTATGTATTTCAGCCCTGATTTATGACCCAGTGGCGTACGAAGCATGGGGAAAAAGCTCCCCACTACCATTGACTGTGTTATTAATATTATTTTTTTTAAATATTTATCAAGTTTCAACTGTATTCAATACCGTAAACCAGTGGTTCTCAAGCTTCTTTGTTCGCGGAGCCCTTATGTTTCTAAAAAAAATTACGGAGCCCCAAAAATCAGAAATGTCTATTCGAGACAACAATAATTCATAAAAAAATGATGTAAATTATAAATGATTTGCTTTTTATTTTTTTATTTTTTTGTAGTATACTAATATATAAAAAATGATTTAATTAATTTAATAGGTAAAAAACAACACAATATTTTAGTAATTTATAAGTTTTAATATTTATGACATTAATGTGATC
>JANEHU010005151.1:0-147554 GCA_027563435.1 Nasonovia ribisnigri | reverse complement strand
ATACTAACACTAAATATAAGAAGAAAATGTAATAAAAAGAAAAAAATTTAGATTAAAATGTATTAATTACTAACCAACTATATTTTTTATAATTTTTATATAACTATTGTATCAACTAAATATGTATTATCTACTGTACGAAAACCAAAATATCAACATTGTATAATTTAAAGATTTATGTTTAAGCTTTGAACTTCAAACTTTAACATAAAGTCTTTTTTTTAGAAGGGAGGTGTTACGTACCCTATAAATATATCAATATATAGTGCACGTATTCAGTGGTGTGGCTAAGTAATTAAGTAGGCAATTACTATAACACATCATGCCGAGGTCATTGCATAGAGCGTAGTGAACAATTAAGCTATAAAAGTGTTGTCACACGTCTCTTCTTAGAAAAGTCTCTATACTATTGGGACAGGATACGGATCGACCAGAATAACAAATTATGCTACGAGACCCAAATTCTATCCTTGTGCGAACATTCGCTACCACTACGACCACCCACTCTTAAAGTATACGAGCATATATAAGGGAGCCCATGACAAGAGCTCATCAGACGGTTATAGACGGTTATAGACGGTTATAGACGGTTAGAGAGAGCTAGAGACGGCTAGGGATAGACAAGACATTTGGAGGCCGGTCGTAACACCACTCACAGTCTTAGTCTATCAAGTTTCAGAGGCAGGTCGTAACACCACTCACCACTCTCTCACGCTTTAATATTGTATTTTTGTATTAAATATATGTTAATAAACACACATTATATCTATATACATCACGTCTTCATTTCCTGAGTTGATATATATATCGACACGAGTTGGGACATAACAATACAAAATAATATTAAATGACCTTCCTAGCCCAAGAATATAATAATTATAATAATATATAAGTTTCTCACAATATTATGTAAAAGTGAAGACTGGTGTCTGGTATACCTACAATAATAATTAGTAACACGCAAAACAAAAAGGGTAGAACAATGATATGATATTAAACAAAAACCACGGTGATTCGTGCAGATAAATTAACTTTACAAATTTGGCGAGTCAAGCGCACGCAATTACTTAACAATATAACATATAAAAACAATGAGATGATTTGCGTACGCCAAGTTTACTACTATATAATGGCGTTTGGCTCACAATTATCATGTAGGTACAATAAAATCACGGCGATTCGCGCACACAATTTGAAATGATATAAAAAGTGGTGATTAGCGCCTATAAACATGAAACAGGCAAAAGATATAGAAGATATGGCGATTTGAGCCCACTCAGTGAATATACAAAAACGGCAATTTTCGCTAGGTAGTTTTGTGCTGACTATATACAACGAAACGAATCTTGGGCGGTCGTGCAAAAAGTTCTCGTTCCTGTAGACGGTGGCGGCTGATTACCCGTCACGCAAAATCTACATAATATTATATAAATCACAATTCACAGTCGACAATTAAACAAAAATAAAAATGATACAAAATAGGTATGTAACAAGGAAAATGACGTGTTGTGTGCAAGTGTCGGCGAAGCACACTAATAGTAGTGATACTGCGACTACGGTGGTGACGGCGGCGCGAACAATAGGTAATGTTGGATATTTCTTAGTTTTATCATCATTCTTCATATACGTATTATATTAAGCGATTTTATAAACCCGTATTAAAACAAGACAAATATGAATAAATTAATCGGTGATTGGCGACCTTAGGGTGACATTAGAAAAAATAATAATATTAATAGTACATTTAATTTATTTAAATGTCTAGGTATATGTTTATATCTGTAATCCATTAATATCGAACAATCTCATCTCATCATAACTCAATATAACTGTACATTGAACATTTTTTTTAGGACTTGCAACATGAATTTTGTTTTAAAAATACAAAATAAATAATATTTCGAAATAAAAGGATAAACACCTAAAATAATAAAAAATACAGGAAAATTTCGATTCACTAACTGCTAAACTATAAACAAATACTTCAACAACTGCTGCTATCATTTCAAATATAGTTTTGAATGCTTAATGTATTAGAAAAAGCTATAACAAAAAATCAATGTTTAATAAAATATTATTTAAGAATATGATTTATCCTAAATAATAGATAACTATTATATATTATTTGATTTTTAATTTTATTATCATTGGTATCTTTTATTAATAATTGTCATAAATTACTAGTTATTGACGTTAACCCCTTACCAAATCATGCATTTTCGTTATTCATTGTCAACATTTCCGATTTCTAATTTCAAAAAATGAGTGATTTACTGCAGAATTCAATTAATATTGATTTCATTTTTATAATTTTTTATTTAATAATTTGATAAAACATTTTAGTTATAAATGTTTATACAGATTTTAAATACAGTTTTATTATTAAAACATACAGAAAGATTATTTTAAGGGACATACCCATGTCATTGACTTGGTTTAATTGATTTAAGAGGGAAAATTACTATTTTAAGTATGTTTAACTCACAAAACATATGGCGTAAAAATAGGTAAGTTTTATATTTGCAGTGGTCATTATAAGGATATATTATTGAAAATTAATATTGAATTAATTAAAATCAAAATGTTTTAATGCATAATTGTAGATTTTTAAATGCAACTTGACACTATTCAAAAAATATATTAGTATGTTTAAAATTTAATTATTTCTTTTATTTTGTAACAAATTAAAATCTTGTAGGTAATAACACAACTTAATTTATATTTGAAAAAGTGGTTAACTCTGTTATAGAATAGTATGGAATAGCAGCAAAGGACATACTCCACAAAAACTCTTTGAATCTTATTCATTAAATAGACATCAAAAGTAAGAATATAATATGTGATGAATTAATGATTTTCATAATAAATAATTTCTTTTACGATTTTATTAAGATTGCTAAGCATGAAAATTTATGTGTATGAATCTAAACAATTGTAAGTGTCCAATTACAAAAAAAAAACCGATTTACTCTACTCACCAAAACTTAGTTATGGTGAGCTCAACATTTATAATTTAATAACTAATTTTGAACTAAATGTTTGTAAAATTATGTTAGAATAAAAGAATAGTACTGTTACTCATTTCCATAATTATAATGAACACTTTAAGAGTAATATTAATTTAGTATTAGGTTTTTAATAACTCTTGTATTGAACTTGGAATAAATGTTAATTCTATCAATAGTTTTGAGTTAAAAAGTCCATTGCTTAAAATATTATTACATGTTTAATATCAGGCCGGTATCTTTGACTTCAGAAGGTGCCGAGCAACTGAATCTGCGCCAATTAAATATCATATGTTTATAATTTCTTTAATTTATATTATTCTGTATAAACTATTATGGTTATTAGAATTTTATCAATTCTATAACATAAATCAGAACAAGACATCATTATAAAATCAATACATTCCTTGCTTCCCTCAGAATTTAAAATTCTCAATGAATATATTATTTATGAACACTTATTGCAAATACAAAACAATTGCACACCATAACTTGATATATATTTCTAACCCAATTACTTTTTAAAATACATGTAAAAAAAATAATATTCCATTACAATTAAATTGTTTTTTTTTTTTAGTAAATGTGTTGCGGTTTTTACGTTTTAACTATTTATAAAAGTGTCTGAAGTACTTTTCATAAGGTAGTTTGATCCCCAATATACGTATTCCGGTATTCGTACATAAAATAACGTTAAATAGGTATAATATTTAATAATAAACGTTTTAAATAATTTTAGTTGCTATAAAATATATTGATGTACCTACCTACCAATACTTCTTTTATTTTAAACTTAATGTAGGAAGTCATTGTTATACATAAAATATATTAAATAAATACTATAAATTTTCATATTATTTTATCGTAGTAATTTGCAGTAAAAAATAATCTGTGTACCAACTAAACGTGTGCATATTATGATCTATATAAATACAAATTAAAAGATCTAGGTACTTACAAATTTACAGAACACGTTTAATTGGTAAATTACAAAAACTGAAACAACAATTAATTATTTATTTAATTAATTAAACGGGCAAGCCCAATTTTACAACTGTCAATTATTCTATTATATACATTTGTCTTTACGTGCTTTCTTAGTGAAATTGGAGATTTTTTGTATATTTTGTTGTCATAGTTGCTAATTTTGTACCATAATTTCGCTATAAATGATTCAGATATTGTGTAGTATCAAATGTACACCTATGTGTGAAGTTTGTTTTCCAAAATGTGTTATTAAAAATAACACTCGATTATTGCAATGTGCCAATGTATAACTATTGGATATTCCATAGAGTGTGGCAAATGCAGACATATTTTAATATGGTGTAAAGAGTTTTCATTGAGCTCATTTTATCAATTTATGTGTATTTAACATGTATAATTGAAAATGGTTTAAAATAATGCATAATATTTTTTATAAAAGACGAAAATACCGTAGATAATTTCTATATATATCACTAATAAAATTAGCAATCAATAGTGCAGACGTGGGTGGCTATTTAATATTTTTCGAGTGGACGGTCGTATAAATTTTGTCTTATTATCCTAGTCTACAAGATATTAACTTTTGTACATATTTTATAACTTGTGTAGTTATGTAATGATAACTCTCTTCACTTAAATTTGTTTTCCGAAAATGTTGTTTTGTTACGACTTATAATTATGTAAAATAAATATTTTTAAAAACGTAATCGTAAAACTTTTTGGGATTTCTTACACCTACACTAAAAATAATCACGCAACGCCACTACACTGTGTGTGTGTGACATTATTCCCGCCCTTTCCAAAAAATGTAAGTATTGCATTATTGATTAATGATAATGCACGCGGTTTCGCGGCGTCGACTTTTCGGAGGCACGCGAATGATCGTCTGGCATGAAATCCGGTGAAGATCTAAGCTCGTGAACCACCGTTTATACCTTGGAAAGCTGCAGCTGTCTGAGTCGATGGTAGTATACCGGTATTTGCGAGATTTTCCACGGACGTCGGTGGTCGGTCAGTCTCGGAACCGGCCGTTTTTTGATCAAACCACGTTCAGCCACACCCTCTATCGTGTTTTCTGTCGTATTCTTATACATACATAATAATATTTCCTAAATAGTAAATAGCAGGGATTCACCAAACCTAATCTTGTATAAAATATAAAATGTTGTAAATTCAATAGATTAGGATATTAATATGAATAACAAATAATTTTTTACATATCACGTAAATATATTAAGTTTAGCGACGATATTTTTAAATACGAAATCATCTAGTGTATTTATTAGATATAATCTGTCGACTATTTATACTATGAGGCATAACAGACAATATTATTATGTAACATTTAAGTCGCATTTAATCTAGATATCTGACTACATTGTTAAACTAAGTTATGACTTTCCTAAATTCAACTGAAATATGGTTCTGAATTCTGATGAAATATTTTTGAATATTTTGCACACCTCCATACGTTTTGTAGTATTTCAAATAGACAGGTAATAGCTAGCTTAAAATGAATCTAAATATTTTCAAAATACCATTGCGTATATTATATATTCTGTTCAATTAGAGAAGAATTAAACATTTTAGTAAAATGAAGTAAAATTTATAATTTAAATTGAATTATAACACTATAATTCTCATCGTATTCTTTGTTTAAATATATATAATTTCGTTCAAATTTGGATTTAGAATGTCTTTAATAAAAAGTTGTTATTAATATATTTTAGGATATATTTTTTAGATTTTTGGGGTAAAGTATTAAGTATTAACTACTAAACGTAGACTAATGTTTAATTTTCTTATTTGACATTCATAATAATTATTATATAGACAAAAATGCAGTCAAAAATATTTGCTAAATTTGATCTTTCAAAATATAGTACCTGCGAATACCTAAATATTTTTCATCCTTTAATTATTGTGTATATTTATAATATTTAAAACAAGTTCTAATTTGTTGTTTAAATGTTTAATAATATGTGTTGTCGTGCACTCCCCTCATTATCCTTAGATTGCAGTTCTAATTGACGGATTCGGTCTATGATATAAATATATAATTTACTTTGTCCATTTACCAAAAATGTATTGATTTAATTATTTTTTTTAAATAAATGCATTGTTATGTAGGTACTTACATTAGAAAGTACTAATAATTAATAATATAGGTATTATATATTTATTCATTTATTAGCTATACAGAGACTACACTTTTACACTAAAAAAAACTTTTATAAGTTTTATATTTATTTTTAAGTTGTACATACCCAAGGGGCTCTAGCCTTCCCACAAACCAATTATTTTCTTAAGTTTCTTAGACATAATAATTATTTTATTAATATTATGATGATACACTCACGACGTCGAACAGCACAAAGAACTATGAAGAAATGATATCCATGTGCATTTATGATATTTATGGTATTTATATAATGACAAAATTAAGATAAAATTTTATCTGACATTATTGTACGTTATTATATTGGTAACGCTTTGTAACGCTCGAAAAGACGACGGGTGATGGTGACAATGAGAGTACATAGTGAGAGAGTGAGAGAGAGAGAGAGAGAGAGATACTTGTACAGTGTATAGTATAATGGCGATTCGAGCCCACACAGTGAATATACAAAAAGGGCGATTTTCGCTAGTTTCCTGCTGACTATACACAACGGAAAGAATCTTGGGCGGTCGTGCTAAAAGTTCTCGTTCCTGTAGACGGTGGCGGCTGATTACCCGTCGTGCACAATCTACATAATATTATATAAATTTACAATTCACAGTCGACAATTAAACAAAAATAAAAATGATACAAAATAGGTATGTAACAAGGAAAATGACGTGTTGTGTGCACGTGTCGGCGAAGTACACTAATAGTAGGTGGTGATGGCGGCGCGAACAACAGGCAATTTTGGATATTTCTTAGTTTTATCATCATTGTTTAAACCTCCGCGAATTCGCGCCGTTCGTGGCACGACAAGTTCACGAAAGTGCGCGTCGGGTGCGAACTTCACACACGTCCCCACCCCGCTGCCGATCAGGGCTATCACGACACCGTTGTGCCATGCTCGCCGACCGTCGCCGTATCGCCGTATCCGCCGCGGCTGTTGTTCGTTTCCAGCGGTAGTCCGTTACGTACGACTTTTCTACGACGCCGCCCGTGTTTTTTTTCCGCCCGTCGTCACCGCAGTGGGTTTATTCGGTGCGTTTTTCGTGCTGTAGAGTGACCAATTCGTGTGGTCCTCGTTTCGATATTTCGGACATTGTCGCCTGTCGGCTAATCCCGAAGTCGCCTTGTTACGCATCGTTTCCCCATCTGGCATAGTCGGCCGATCCGTGAATTGTGTGTGCAAGTTGCACGAACCACGTGTTTAACGAGCTCTTCTCGTGTGTCGACGCCATAGAACCTGGCGGCACGTGTCCGTCATTTTACTAGACGTGCTTAGGCACACCAATTATACACGTGTAGTCGCGTCGCCGTTAATGTGCGTCGTATATTGCGTACTTTTACAATAATATTATATTATTACGCGCTTCGCCGTTCGTGGGCGTAGTGTATCGGGTCGGTCGAACTACGTGTTGAAACGCGCTTTTCTTGTGTGTTGTCGGCACCGAATCGCGCACGTCTCCGTCACCGTGCATGACGCGGTCATCTCCATATGGTCAGTGTTCCAGCGTTCCGGATTCCAAGGCAGAGGTCGAGCGGTGTCGGTATCGTTATATTATTATTTGTATTACTATTATTTGTACTGTTTGATTTATTGTAATTGTTATATATACAAGATTATTTATATTATTATTATTAATTTATGGGCGCACCTTTATTAGGATACTTAGTTTCTTGTGTATCAATTATTATTGTTATTTGATTATTATATTTTTAATGCCCGACAAATGCGGGACGCATATTTTCAGTTCCGGCGTTTTGCTTTAAATTATATCATAACATTATTCAGTTAGGAATATATTTATGGTCACCTTATCCTTTTCCCTACGCAAGTACGTGATACAAGTGAAATCATTGATCGCACTTATTACGTGCGAAAACAATCATTCTTCATATACGTATTATATTCGCTGTGTATATACACCCGACCATAGTCGGGATTTTAATGGTCACCCGACCATGGTCGGGCTGATAGTAGGCACACGACCATGGTCGGGCTGATAGTAATCACCCGACCATTATGTTATCAAATGCGCATGAGTGATATACTTATAAATTGTAATTAATTAATTAAATAATATGCAAATTGCAAGGTACTAATTTAGCACAATATGGAGCCGAGTAGGTGTTGTTACTTATTGACTGTTAAATAAATATCCGGTGGCATCCGGTGGTTCTCGTAATAAGGTACAATATACAAAAGGTAATTTTATTATTGAATATTTTATTTCTTTAATTTACATGTGTCACAAAACCAATATTTCCCATTTTGTTTTAATTTAACGCAGTCCATATGATGCCAAATTAAACAAGAGTCACACAATATGGAATTTTGATCAGCTCCTATGTCATTATTACATAATGGGCATACCCAGGTAATATTCTTTTTTTTTTGTTTAAGTACAGCAATAATTTTTTTCCATGCATCATTGGAGCAGTATGACTTCACAGTGTTTATATCAACCTCATTTTCTATAATCCCATTAAACACATCTGAATAGTGTTTAATATCTTTGCTTTGGATTAAATACTTATCTTTTCTCACCTTGTTGACAACTGTTTTGTTTGTGAGCCATTCTATTATTAAGTTTTCTTTATGCAAATAATTATGTGCATTATAAGGAATTGGTTTTATCTGTTTCTTGCGTATTGGAAGACCTATAGTTGTTTGTGTTGCACCCTTTGGTCTACCACTACACTTGATTTTTGTTGGTAATTTAATATCAGCAACTTTAAATTTGTTTGTGGTAGGATTTTTGTCAGGTCCAGAACTTGTTGATGGCTGGTTAACATTTTCTAAATTGTAAGCACAAATTTAAATAATTTACTTATTAATTAGTAATAATTTAATAATTCACTTCTATTTTGTTCCGGTATATACCTGACTCGTCATTGTTGTAAGAACATATTATCACATTTTCAATAATATTGTTTTCTTCAGGTCCAGAACTTGTTGATGGCTGGTTAACCTGACTCGAACTTGACTCATCATTCTGGACAGAAAATATTACATCTCCAATAATATTATTTTTCTCAGGTCCAGAACTTGTGGATGGCTGGTTAACGTTTTCTAAATTGTAAACACAAATTTAAATAATATGGGTAATAATGTAGGTAATTTTAAAATGTTATTTCACCTTCATCATCATCATTGTCACATGTAGAACTTATCTCCTTAATTAAAAATTCTTCTTTTTTGCTCCATATACTTATTATTTGTTCTAACTGATTCATTCTTCTTTCATAATTAAATTGAGATGATATTGAAAGAAGTTCAGCCAATTTAGATGCTTTAACAGATGCCTTTCGAAACTTTTCGTTGGCTGATAATAGTCTTGTGTTTTTTTTTTCCTGAATTTCAATAGGAACCTCTCTTACTGCCTCACATAACTTCAGCGGTTCTTTAAAAATTACCTGGGATTTATAGTAATAGTTCCTTGTCCATCTTTTATCACATATATCTTCATCATATAAAGAATGATTTGTTGCTCTTCTTTTATTAAAAATGTGCTTGCATGGCAACTTCATTGAATTATAAAAAGCACAAGAGCAAGAAGTTAGTGATGTACCTTCTAAAATTTTAGTTTTGTTTGTACAGGATAGACCCTTTTTTAAATAGTTAAATGCATATGGGGTTAAAAGCATGCTATATTTATATTCATCACTATTTTCAATTTTTTTTGTTGGGAGTTTTTGTACTAAATTGATGGTCTTACTGTCCCTTTCTGACCGAACACACTTGATAACCACAAATAGCTGCTTAAAAAATTCGGAGAGATTTGAAAAAAATGGTATAACCGATTTTAATTTTGAGTTAAAACTCTCAAGCCTATTATTTGTGGTATTTAAAAAGTTACCACTTTGAAAAGTTAAACCAGTGACCCATTCTTCGCGGATATCATGCCAATTCTTCTCAAAGTACATTTTGACTTGATGGGGAGCTTGACTTAAAAAAATGGTATGTATCTCTTGGTATTCTTTTTCATTTTTACAGTAGCATAACTGTTCAATAAACTTTTTGCTACTATCTCGTTCATCTGGCGTTATACCTAATTTTTCGCAGGTGATTTCTCTGTTAAATGTGCGCAGAGTGTGGAAAAGGCAAATCACAAGACGAGAGGTTGGAAACAATGATTTGATAACAGAACGCTCTTTTAAATCTTTATCTGTAATAAATACTCTTGTATTTGAACAGGCTGGATTACATTCTTTGAACTTATTAAAGAACCATTGTAACATTTCTCTCTGTTCATTTACTAGCAATCCAAGAGCAGCTATCTCACTCTGGCCATTACCATCCTCAATTAATAGCACATACAATGGGATTCTCATATCCACCAGCTTGTATGTAGCATCAGCACAAACCATCTATATAACAATATTTAATATAATTTCAACAGCTTAATATAAATTAATATTTTAATTTTATAATCACTTCAGGAAATGCTTTAAATTCTTCCTTCATCCTTAAATCTTGAAGAAACATGCCTAAAAAGTTCCCATCACTGTCTGTCAACAGTTCAACATGACAACCATACATCTTTTTGACATCTTCCACCGTTTCTTCAAAACTTTTCACACATTTTCGTTTCTCTAGAACATTCCACATTTAAGTAAGTTAAACCTCATGTTATTTATTTAAACTAAGTATATTAGTACCTGTACTGCATATATTTGATAAATCTCTAAGAGTTACTACTTTGCCAGTTTCAGCTTGTACTTTGGCTTGAATAAGCTTTTTATTTGCCTTCATTTCCATCAGTTCAAGTACATCAGCTTTCATTTGTGGTTCCAAGCGGCGTTGATTTGGCAAATTGGAGAACAATAATTCTGAGGTCTCGTGGTTATGTGACTCATTCATTTGAGAAATCTCTAACTTAGTGCCATCAGTTGTAACTCTTACATAGATGAAAGCAGGACAATTTTGCTTCATTGTACTACATTATATAGAATATAGTAAATATCTGAATGATGATGAAAGCAATAAAAAAAGTAAAATAATTGTATAATATCTGAATGATGATGAAAGCAATAAAAAAAGTAAAATAATTGTATAATACTTACGAAGTGGCTCGTAGATCTTCACTTTTTTTGCTTTTCTTAAAAATACCACCATGAATACACTTAAGCTTTAAAAAATAATATTTTAAGCATTCAGGAGTAAATTCCAATTTCTTGGGGTATTTTACTCGAGCTGCATTTAATGTACGACAATCACTTGTTGAAAAATCATAATAATTTGATTTTTTATAGTTGACTAACTTGACTAAAAAGTCAGCATATGAGTCAAACGTTTCACCAATTTTCAACATTTTTATTGTAAATAAATATAGAATAAAATTTTAAAGGAAATCACAGGTCACTTTGTTTACTATAGTTAATAGAAAACTGTAATAAAGTAACATATAAATTACAACCTTTTGGTTTACTACATACAGGTGTCTCTGGTGTTATCTTAAATATAAATGATATATCCGGTTTTGGGGACTGTACTATGGTCATTACTCTATAAAAATTATCTTAATAGCATCAATGTGAGGATGTACCAAAATATTGGGTTTTATTTCAAGGTCAGCTTAAATACAAATTATTCAAATACAAATCGCCGCGCATTTGATAACATAATGGTCGGGTGATTACTATCAGCCCGACCATGGTCGTGTGCCTACTATCAGCCCGACCATGGTCGGGTGACCATTAAAATCCCGACTATGGTCGGGCGTATATACACAGCGTATTATATTAAGCGATTTTATAAAACCCATATTAAAACAAGACAAATTTGAACAAATTAATCGGTGATTGGCGACCTTTGTGTGACATTAGAAAAATAATAATATTAATACTATATTTAATTTATTTAAATGTCTATACATTTATATCTGTAATCCATTAATATCTAACAATCTCATCTCATCATAATTCAATATAACTGTACTTTAAAAATAAATAATATTTCGAATTAAAAGGATAAAAATTACCAAAAATAATAAAAAAAAAACATGAAAATTTCGATTCACTAACTGCGGCTAAGCTATAACCAAATACTTTAACAACTGCTGCTATCATTTCAAATATAATTTTGAATGCTTAATGTAATAGACAAAGCTCTAACAAAAAATCAATGATTAATAAAATATTATTTAAGATTATGATTTATCCTAAATAATAGATAACTATTATATATGATTTGATTTTTAATTTTATCATCATTGGTATATTGTATTAATAATTGTCATAAATTACTAGTTATTGACGTTAATCCCTTACCAAATCATGCATTTTCGTTATTTACTATTCATTATCAACATTGACTAAATTTCATATAATATTCTTTATTATAAGAACTTTTTATTTGCAAACTTGAAACTTCAAATATACCGAATCTTTTATAGGCTGGAGATTAAATTTGTGATAAATTAATCAATAATAATATACATACTAATACTTGTGATTTTGTGTACAAGATAACCTAAAAGAGTTTAACACACTTTTTAGTAAATGTTTCTGAAAATATACTAGAACAATAACACCATAATTAATTGAGCTAAAATAAAGACTATACATATTTGAGCTGAAAAAAAACCATAATATGATATTGACACACAATTTTTATTATTTATTTACATTGCTATCAGTTACATGACATACATTGAATAATTGAAAACATATAGTTTTGTTAATTTACCAAAAAGGTTTTTTGAAATAAAATATCATTAACAAGATTTAACGATTTCAAAAATGTTCCAAACATGTATATAGTTTTATTAACCATATACCCACCGTAGATAATACCTTGCTAAGTTATATTGAAGAAGAATTAATTGCATCCTATGTACCTACACTAATATTTATGCCAAAATAATGCCATTCGATTTTATGTGTGGATACCTACTTCATTTTTTCGATTTTTAGTCGTTGTTTACTTTTGCAGTATATACATAAATATTAAATACCTTTATGGTTGAACTTTTTTATCGGAAGTAATCGTAGACTTCCATATACCAATATACCACTACGTGCATAATAATATTATTGTTATCGGTTAATATTATTATACTATAATTTAATTAAACCAATACAAAAGTCAAAAATATTTAACTAAGCGTATGACAACGTGGAAGGTGATTTTATTTTTTCAATTTTATAACAACAAGAGAAACGTTTACTGTTGTATTCAATATTATATTAAAACATATTTTCAAGTTTTAGAAACTTTCAGCAAGCATCATATAATATCAATGACTACAGACGCCGAATATTCTAGACGGTTATATGCAGTCGGTGACTCTTGGTGTCGTCCGAATTGCATATTTTTCGACTCTAGCAGGATTCAGTGCAGTGTCAGAGATAAACTCTTTTACGCGTTCCTACATAATAAGCAATGAAAACTTCAATGAATAGACATCAAACATTATTTTAAAACAATATTTTTTAAGAATTATAAAAATTACCATTGTTAGTGTGAAAAAAGTGATATCTTCAACTTTCTCTTCTTCAAGTTTAGAATGTCAAACAACGAAAACCCCCTAGCCAATGTACATAATAAAGTCATAGATAGAACATAACATCTTATCGGTTACAAAGGAAATTATACACATTGAGGCCAAAAAAGTATACCTATATATTGATTATCTAACTATCATAATAGATATATTCATACTATACAAATTTCTTATCTATGTTGGACCGCAAAACTAAAACATTATGAATACGTCATGTCCTATCCATGTCTTTATTATCCATGACTATGCATTAGGTACTTACTAGATGCGTTTATCTAATAATAATGAATGAGCTCAGAATTATAATTGTAAGGCTCATTGTGAAAGAGTGTGGAATGGTACCTAAATAAGAAAATTCAAAAAAAAAAATGCAAAGTATAAACGAATAATATTTTGTAAGAAAATAAGATTAAGTTTTTACCAGCATTTGAAAAAAATTAACTCTTAAGACATTTTAGCACTCAAAATTTTAATTTAATTAAAAGAAGCAGTCATTATTACAATAAATGATTTAACTGTAGAAACCTAAAACCTGCATAATGTATATATGAGTGTGTTTAATTATTACATAGGTACTTATGTGTTATTATAAATTTAAAGAACAGGAATTGGTTGAATTTGCAGGTTAAGTCGCCATCCAGCCAGCATCTGTAAAATATAAATATTACTTTTAAATGAGCTTTTATTAAAATAAATAATAAATAATTTAGTACTTATCTAACCTATATACCTATACAGGAAATATAATCATACTGAGGTACCTAACTATCAATTAAACGTATTCACTACACTACATTCATATAATATTGATATGTAAGGGTTGACAATCGATGAGTTAAAAAGTTAAAGTTAAATTACTTTTAACAAACTTATTGTTTTCATCTATTTAAGTGTATATACACTTGCTATAACATGATATTATTATAAATTAAGAAACCGCTGATGATAATAATTATCAAATGAATGACAGCAGTTTTGAGTGTCGCATAAAAAATTGGTTCAGTCATGAAAGCCGCCCACGTTTGGCAAGCAAAGAAAGCAGCAAGCAGTGAAATGTGAATTCACTGAAATATTTTGTATATAGTGAGATTAAGACGTAAGCGTATAAAATATGTATATAATATGGCTAGGTGTGGTTCTAGTGGTGTAACTTAGAGTAAAAATAAATTATGGAAGGATACTCTTAAAAATCGTATTTCATAACATTGTAGAGGCTCTACTCTTTTCCCAATTATATTCTGCACTGATGTGGTTATAATTTTAAGCACATAATCTTGGATTATTGTAAAATAATAACACACCCCAATCCAGCCAATTACCAAGCATATCGTCCAGTATATAGATTTTAATATTTGGTTAAAATTATTAAAAACATTTAACGTATCCCACAATAAAATGTATAAGTAATAGGTAATTCACCTAATAATGGGCATTGAACCTTTTTTCAAAAATAAATTAAATATGGACTTAAATAAAAGTGTATTTTTTTTCTGTTATTTTTGTATCAACCAATTGCATTTTCCTAAATTGAATTATTTTAAATGTTAACAGTCACAATTAAATATTACATATTTATACAAAATATTTTTTTTGGTAAAAAAACTGAAGCCATTACATTTAATATCGAGGAGACATTATAACAGGACGGTTTCAAGTATAAATCAAAAGGAAGGTACCTCAATTAATTTTCCACAGTCAATGTCAGCTCGTATATGACGGCTTTAGTGAAATTTGTCTGTACTGAAGAAATTCTATCTTTAAATGAAAAGTTAAATATTTATAATTATAGTTTAAATCTACAATCAGGAAAGTTTGACATTTTTACTAATGATAATAATAGCAATACTTGTAGTAATTATTATGTCAATAATTTATTTACAATTAAACGTTTTCAACTGTATGAAAAATAATTGTTCTTTACAAGATAAATTTTCATTACTAATTGCAAAATATTATATTTCACATAATTGTGTAAATTAATTATTTGTTATCTTACGATCAGAAGGTTTGGAAGTACCTAAAGACGTTAGATCATTATTGAAAACGCCTAAATCTAAATCACATAATATCATTCAAATGGAAAATGGCTCTAATATTCATATTGGTGTTGAATGAATGATTTTAAAAGTAAAAGATTTAAACATAATCCAATTGAGTATCCATGTTGATGGATTATCTATTTCTGATAGCTCAAAATCTAGTTTCTGGCCTATTTTAATTTCTTTTATAAATGTTGAAATTATAAAACTGTACTACCAGTAGGAATTTTTCATGGAAAGAGTAAAAAACCATGTTCAGTATATTCTTTTTTTGATCCATTTATTACCAAGATAAAATCAATTGTTGAAAATGAAATTTAACTAAATCAAAAACTCTCAGAGTTTTCCATTTCTTAAGTTGTATGTGCATCACCAGCTAAAGCTTTTGTTTGAACATAAAATACTATAAAGCATATCACAGTTGCAACTCATGACTAGAAGAAGGGGGATTTATAAATAGAAGAATGCCTTTTTTGGGTATTGACGCTCAATTAAAAACTGATGAGTCTTATCACTAAGGCTCTTGCCCACTAGAAGTTTTATTACATTTTTGGAAAAGTGTCCAAAAACCTGTAAGATTTTTAAATATTGATCTTGAACATCAAATTTCAACCGAACACGTAAATCTTCAACCAAATTTTCCGTCATAGTTCAGTAGATTACCCAAATCATTAGACGAGTTAGAATTTTGGAAGGCGACTGAATACTGTACTTTTTTGTCGTATACAGGCTCCATTTTCTTAAAAGGCAGGATAAAATCATCCTTGTATAATCATTTTTTACTTTTACATTGTGTTATTAAAATACTAATATGTGTTGAAACTTGTATTATCTATAATGACTTGGCAAATAATTTGTTAAGACAATTTGTCACAGAATATCCTGAACATTATGGAAATTAATATTTAACATAAAATGTTTATGGTCTTGTACACATAACTAATTTTGTTAAGATTCATGGTCTACTTGAAAAGTTTAGTACATTTAAATTAGAAAACTTTTTACAAATAATAAAAAAACTGTTCACAGTTCTAAATACCCTCTTTAAGACGTATACAATCGAATTCTAGAACAAAATATCTATTTAGAAACTAACATTAAATATCCTTCACTTAAAAAGGAAATTGATTTGAACTATTCAATTCACCAAAATATAACAGCAAAATTATATGAACCAGTTTCATTAAACGAACTTCAAAGTTAATTCTACTAAAGAACGTGATAAATATTTATATTTTATGTAATTGTTATGCTATTGTTTTATTGATAAAATAATTAGAAACTCATCCGGTCAAATAATTCTTGAAGTAACTAAATATGAAAATTTAACTCCTATATTTAATAGTTCAATCGCATCACTATTTATTGGACATTTTCTGGTAAATACAGAAATTAAAATTCCAAAATGTTTAGTTGAATTATAAAATTTAAGATACAAGTGTTTGTTTTCCCATACGTCAGAAAATCAAGCTGTAGCCTTAAACTTATTGCATGCAGAATAAAACATATTTATTACTCTTAATGTTAGATTTCTTGTAAATATTATGTAGGTAACTTTTAAAAATAAATATTTTGTACTATATTATGATCTGTGTTTGATCATTTAACTATTATTATACATTTTTCATAGCATTTGATACCCAATATAGCTTTGAAATTATTGTAAACAGAATAAAATGTATTAATTTCTTTTAATGTTATACATTTTGTAAATATGCTCCAGTCAATTGAGTCAGTCCACCCTGAATTCCTTATTTAGATAAATAGTATGATATAAAATAGACTGTGGTAACAGAATCAGCAGAAATCACAATTAAAGATACCAGTTGGCTGGTTTCTATAGTCTATAGACCATTAGATGTTTATATGTAAATATGTAATATGTTATTTTTCCAGTGGACCGGTACAGATCCACCCACCACCGGTCTAAATATTGATTTAATTTGTAATTAAACATTAAGATAAAATCAGGCTAAATACTTATGTAGTGTTAGAGCTTTAATTATTTGAAATAAAATAAAAACAAATTATAATTTTTATAACATACAAACATACATTATCATGCTATAAAAGAATAAAACATAAATAAAGTCAATACAATTCTCACTCTAAAAAATAAAAAAAAGTAATGCTTTGTAGTCAAGTTATATTATTACAATATAAATTATATTATATAATATATATTATAAGTATATTAGTTGAAGTATAGAAATAACCTTAAATCTACTAATTTATAAAAAATTTCACTCATTTCTTAATCTAAATTTTAGGCATATTCTTAAGGTTTAATTAGGAAATTTGAAATAATATAATATAATACTAACTTGGTTTACAACTATTTAGTCTTTACTCTTTAATCATCTTCATCTGAGGAAGATATCAATTCTTCATAGCTACTAGTATCATCATAAATTACACTTTGATCACTATCTGAATCACTTTGGAAGCTTGAAGACTGTTCTGTGTTCATTGGGGCAATATAATTAGATGAACTTTGTACTCCTTCTATAACTACTGAAGAATTTTCAGAGCTTTCTTCATTTTTTTTAGAATTACTACACATTTTATTTTTTAGTTTCCAATTGTAAGACAGATAAGTTAATTTTCCAGCTCTTTCAGTAGTTAATTTATTTCTCTTTTTATTGTGTATCCAAGAAAATGTACTAAATGTTCTCTCCGTAGCAGCTGAAGTGCAAGGAGCAGACAAAATTCTAACAGCAACTTTAGATAGTGGTGATATATGATTGAGAAACTGCCACCATTTTAAGGGTTCAGATGAAAGTGAATTTTCCCAAATAAATTGTTTTGCAAATTTGTCATTTTTTGATTGATAATTTGACAGGTTTTCCATTATATTTACTCCCATTGAAATTCCTAATTCATAAATGAATTCTAAAGCATCAATTATTCTTTCATTGATTCGATGGATATGATTGCGTTCACTATTGGAGTTAGCAAAGAGATCATTTTTGAAACATTTTCCCAATACTTATTATCATCGAGTAATGTCAATTTAATAGGTTTTATTAATGAAGTTGGTAAATTTTCATCTACTGCCATAACTTGTAAAACACTTTTATTTTGAAACAAACTTTCTAAGCAAAATAAAAAAACTGCCCCAGCGTGTTATCACAGGTAATTTTAGTGGAATTTTAATACCTTTTGAAATCTGATATTTTTTGAAAACTGATGACAGCAGTTGAGATCTTTTAATGATATGTACAATGTTTGAATTTTTTTTCATAAACTCATGTACTGAACTTATTTTCAAAATATCTGAACACAAAAGATGTAGCCCATGAGCAGCACACCCAAGTGGTTGAACACTCTAATAAATAGATTTTACTAATTCAAATGACTTTTTCATATTTGCAGCATTGTCTCCAATGATAACAAAAAATTTTTCTTTTCCATAAAATTCAATTATTTCACAAATTTTATCTTTCAAATATTCAGCAGTGTGACGATTATCTTTAGTATTCAAAAATTTAACAAACAAAGGTTCAGGTTTGGAAATCACAAAGTTAATTATACCATCGTTATTAATGTTTGTCCACCCATCCAATTGGAGATGCAAATCATTAGCTTGAAGAAGATCACTTGTAATGCTTCTTTGCATTTCTTCATAAAGTTTATCCACATGCTCTATAGATATAGCTTTTCTGCTAGGTAGCTTAAAAGATGGTCGAATGTTTAAAAAAATCAATCCACAGTGGATGTTCAATCATAGACAGAGGAGATCCACTTACAGCAATAGCTAACGCCAGCTTTTTACTTAATTGTGCCTGTAAAAAATTAAGTTTCAAAAATAAAATGATTCATTAAAATTATATATTTTTGATAAATGTAAAATATATTTGGTTGCACTTGCACCAACTAAAATAAAATACCATTTTTTAAATATTAATTTAAATAGACAACATTTTAATGACAAATGTCAAGAAAAACCTTAAAATGGTATCAAATATTTACTAATAAAACAAAAATGTTTAAAAAAAAAATCCAAAATGGATCAAAATAGGCAAATACACTTAAATGTTGTACTAATACAACATAAAATTATCCCTTTATATTTCAAAGGTACCAAATAAAATTATTATCTGAATTATTATCTATCATACCCAGAAACTATAGTTATTAAGGTAAAATATACAAATGTATAGACATTAGTACTTTATTAATTATAACATTAATTAATTTGACATATAATTGTCAGTAAATACTTATACTAAATAGGTACTAGGTACGATTGTACGAATGAACGATTGTACCAGTTCAATATAAAGACAAACTAGTCAATTAACTTACATTTTCCCCTTTATCTATTCTGTCGAAAAACATGCTGAAGTTTTCGGAGTGCTGCTGGATTTGTAATTGAACTTCTTTTGATGATGATTGAACTTGAACTTGGTGATCAATGACATCATATTCATTTACATCCAAAGTTTATATTTGTGTTGTGCTCTGCTTGAATTTCTTTTTAGTTTCTTTTGGACATTGAAGACATTTAAGTAAATGGGATTTAATTTTGTTCACATTTAAATTGTATTATTTTGAACAAAACTTACACGATTGACGCTTTTCATCAATACCGACTTTTTTAAAATATTTACGGATCGGATCTTGTTTTCTTCCCATAATAAATATATTTTTAAATAAAATAAAACTTAAATTTTAATAAAACTTATTGAAAGACGTAAGCACTGACAATGACGACAACTTCATATTAATATTATGTCTTATTTCGTGATTTGTGAATAAATCGTGGTGTTGAGTGCGCTGACTGTTAGCTATTGACGTACCGCGTAATAGTATAGTATGGATTATTATTATTGATAACTGAAAAGTAAAATATTTATAGCACACGGCACACCAGCTTCAACAGTGTGACGGCCGCCGGTGCGTTATTAAATAAAAATAAATACCCGATTTTGGAAAGTTATTTATATCATGGGTATTTACCAAGGTATTTACCCGAAATAAATTTTTTACCCATCGGGTATTTACCCAGTGCCCATCACTACGTGTAAGTATAAACAACCAGAACAGGTAATTTAAAATATTGGGAAAATATCAGTAGGTACCTACTATGAATATTATTTGTATTTATTGAATACACAAGTACCTAGCTACTAGACTACCCGATCTAATAACTTAATTGCTAAATAATAATATTAATAATAATATTCTGACACTAACTGATCTCTCTGAAACATTGGAAAGAAATAAAAAAGAGTCTACAAGCTAGTCATGAAGTATTTAGTGATACTGTCTACTTCAGTTCCAACAGGAAGACTTTTCATTAAGGTTGGAGCAACCGTGACTAAGTCAAGAAACCAGCTTTTTAAGCAACACAGTCAAAATTATTATTTTTACGGTCGTTGGACAATAATTATTGGCATTTTTAGAATTTTGAACATTTCAAAATTCCTTTATTAGTAGGTACCTATTTAAGATTTTGATTTTTAACAAAATCTAAAAGTTTATTCGTATAATCATATTACATATTGTCACATACTCACATACAATTATTTTATTAAGTGTTTAGACATTAGACAACTATTATTTTGGTTTTATTTATGTTATTTTATACCTTAGTATTATCAAAGGTTGATAAATAAAGGTTAATAAACGTGTTTTAAATTATTATTTAGAAATAGAATATCGATATCGATATCAGCCATCGATATTTAAGAAATCAATATATCGATAATGACATCGGTTTGCTCAACACTATGTGATTCACATATCGCAATAAAACATCTATTTTGCTTCCCTGATAGTTACGCCAATGTTAAATAAAAGTGCCTATATCATACATTTCTATTCATGAAATATAGATTATGAAGAACAACAGTTTGAAAAAAATAGCTTGGATTATAGTATCATATTATTCATAGTATAATATTTTATAGTAGACATCAGATTTACGTTTAAAAACCAGTTTTGTCTGTGGCCGCCTGGTTCTTATTTTGAACAGGGTATAAGTTGTTTTTAATAATTATTATAGGTCCTAACAAAATATTTTATTTAGGTACATATTATAATATAACTATACCTTCATAACCCATAATATAAGAAAGTATATTAAAATATATTTATAAATAAAATCAAGCTTAATTATATTTACCCATTGATGATTTTAGTCAACTACGACGAGGTTACGTTCGAAAAAATCAATCATTAAATTTGGACAGCGCATTTTCACGATGCTCTGTTTAACATAAGATGGTTCTTCAATGTTTTTCCGTTTCATGAGACAGAATAAAATTCCATTTATTTTCTTAATGCTTACAACCCGCTCCGCTTCAAATCGAAAATTAAATCCATTTGTAAAATTGTCTATGGCCGGTTCAGACTCTTCAGAGGAAGGTAATATCACATTCACCTGTTACGATAAAAATATACAGTTAATAATAGGTATATTATATTTTTAAGTGTTTTGATCCCGACGGCAATTCCGATTTTTTTTCTGACCGTTTGTTTCGACCGGAGTATCTCTAAAAATTCCTATAAGACATCACAACAGTTAATTTTTGTTTTCGAACCATTTTCATTGTGAAAACGGGAATCTACGTTTGTGTAAATCACCAACGTCATTATATTATGAAATGTTATTACTTACATCAGCAATTTCTACTTTCGATAACACGATGTCTACTGGTTGGCTGGCCATTTTGAATTTTGAAAGCGGACTACACGGGCGTCGTTTGTTCGGAGTACGGCTGATGTCCACCACGAGACTCGGTTCAGAAAATATGTCCGCTGCGGCAAAGTAAACGGCGAGAGACGTACACCCTGAAAACGGCGATTTTGGTTTTATTGTAGCGGGGAGTTTGTTTGTTAGCATTTGTGTGTGGTTCGTCGCTGATTGGCGGGCGGTATTTTACCCTCCCCTCACGCCCCTCAAAATTGTGACACTGCCGTACGATCGCGGACAACAGTTTATCCACGGCGCCGATATACAAGGTTAGCCAATATTGACATAAAATAAAATAAAATAGCAGGATGCACGGTGTAGTGATCGCTGTGCAGGACACTGCGATCGGTACCACAATAATTATTTAAACGACGTAGCACGTTCGTTGTTGTCTTGAGATGTGTGTTGAGGAAAAATAGGTAAAAATAACTAAACACTGTTAGTTTACTATTTAATAATATATTAAAACACTTTTAATAATTAAAGTTAAAACATCAAAACTTATTAAGTTTAAACAATCAAAAAGGTTTCGACAGAATAACAAGTATTCTACCGGAGAGTAGTTATTGATACTTATGATGGCGGCAATGCGGCTGTTACAATGTCCGCGACCAACATAAGTATTCTACTGACTAGTGGGACTTACTCTGCTTTTGCTAGGTGCTCTACCCGTATTTATATGAGTTCCCAATGACAGATAGAGGACTAGTACTATTAATAATTATAATCAGGCTTGATTTGGAGTGGTGTGATGTTATTACAACTATACTTTATGAAAATATAACATGTTGTTTCCGCTGAGTGTGGTAAAAACTATTATTCGGCGGAAAGCCTTGGCTTTTGGCCTACTGTTTAATACGTAGAAATAATTAGTAAGTAAAAAGATTAAATTAATGTATATTCTACACTAAATAATGAGTTAACCTAATACAAGCGTATTGGGTTTACTACAACGGTCCTTTATCAATTATTTGTATCACTTAATTATAAAATGTAAACATGATATTTATGTAATACCGTAATGCATATAAATTGTAACGATTTTGTACTTTCTAATGCACTAATGTCTATAAAGTTGTATCGTTACCGAGTAAGATTTATTATTTATTGTTACACTTTTTTTCCCCAAACTCGACTACTCGACTTATTAAGTCGTAGTAATAAAGGTGAGAGGTAATGAATGTTTAGAGAACATAGTATTATGAAAAGACTACAATTTTCTGCACACATTTTATGTGTTTACCTGTTTTTACATTTCTAAATTATTTCATTTCTATTTGATTAAAACTAAAATCTTTTATTTTTTTCTTGCATCTACTATAAGATTATTGGTAGGTAGTATTAAAATGACTTGGTTACTGGAGGATGATTGCAGTTTAGGTATTATGTTGATTACTTTGTGAAGTATTTGCTTATTCTTCTTCATGTTTTCGTATTTTTGTTTATGTTCAGCGTTAATGGCACAAACTAAAATAAAAGTTCTTGTACGTATTAAATATAATAAAACCTTTTCTGGTACTTGTAAGTCTTCTTTATAATAATTTATGACTTTATCAGCTATTTTTCTAATTATTGAAATGTCTTTAAAAAAGTAATCACCACAAAATTGTGTAAAAAAATGCTCCGCTACCTTGGCCAAATCCATCAATCTATTATGGGGCACTGTTAAGTTAACTCTTGAAGCATAAGCTATCCAACTAGAACTATTCATATCACCATTAGATATCAAGTGTGGATATTTAGTTCTGAAATGATGTGCTACAAATCCAGCGATATATTCTAAGCCAGCCATTGATATAATATCATTAATCATTATTGATTTGTATATAGTGTTTCCATATGACCCAGATGTCTAAATTAAAAGATAATACTGAAATAGTTTTCAATAACAAAAATGTGATTTGTCGTTTAAGCCACTTGTTAAAAAATGTCCAAATATCATATCCAAAGAATAATTAAAATAAACTTGTTGTAACAACAAGAGTTTGTTAATGTGAAACGAGTTTGTTCATGGATATGAGGTAACAATTTTTAATGGTTTGTTGTGACTATAAGCTGTATATCAATAGGATATTTTATTTTTAAATATTTTTCAATACTGTACATTAAATCTGTGAATTTATTAGTTATCTATATATTGCTTACAATTTGAATTGACAAATAAAAATTAGAATAAAATACATATAGGTTTCATAATATGTATATTAGGGTGGTCCTTATTTTATATATTTATTCTAATGCTAAAGCTCAATGTTGGTTCTACTGAACGCAAAACTGTTATGGTGTATGCTTTTTATAAGACGGAAACAACACATGGGAATGTGATCTGTTTGCCTAATGATACGTTTTATAAAATGTTTAAAAAATGTATAAGATTATATAATAGAATAATTGTGTGGTGTACATCGTACATGCAAATGATTAATGACCCACACCTCCTCCACCGTGCATTTCTCTGGATTCGTCTCTGACTTTATATTCCACGCTTTTATTTACCACAGTGTTATGGACGTCTCCACAACCGAGTTTGCTCGTTAATAAAAAAATGTGTGGTGTATGAGTTATTACTAATACTTAATTAATATAAGAAATTAACAGATTTACAGAGGTTCTGCTCGATGGTCTGACAGTACTACACTGACTCTTACATAGCCTGCGAGACACGGTAGGGGCTCGCTTGGGCTCAAAACTGTCCACACAGCGAATTCCCTTAGACTGTGTGACTCTGCCTGTTCACATATAAATATGCTTACACACTATTCTAGTGTGTCAGCATACAGACAGGGGTTCACAACACCCCCCGGACTACATGAAACATGGGGGTCTAATGATCCCTTACTTAGGTGCTAATTTTCCTTTACTTGCTTTTTCTTGCACTATGACTTTAGAACCTTCATTGATTTGCAAAGGTACAGCTGTACGATCATATCGCTTCTGTGATTTCTGTTTTGATTTCATCTGTTGCCATCTGATGCGTTTCTTGCATAAGACGTTTCATTTCATATTAGTAATCTTGATAGTTATACTGAGGTTCTGGCTTACAACTTAGAGAGTTTGGTATTGATAACGGATATCCGTATACGACTTCATGTGGTTAAAACCCTGTGGAGGTGTGTACTGAAGAATTATGACAGTACATTGCATAAGGAACATATACATCCCAATTTTGCGTATTTTTTCCAGAGTAGTTCCGCAAATATTCACCAAGGCTTCTCTCCAGACTACCATTACTCTGAGGATGATACGGAGTAGTTGATGTTTGAGAGATCTTTAAGAGTTTGCATACTTCTTTAAAAACCTTACTAAGGAATTCGGTTCCGAAGTCCGTCACTAGAGATTCTGGTTGTCCATGCAGACATACAAATTGAGTAACAAAATGCTATGCGACGGTGTTTGCTTCATGATCCTTCATGGCACACGCCCAAGTGAACTTTGAAAAATCATCGATCAGAGTTAAAATATACGAATTCCCGTGGTAAGACTTATTGAGAGGCCCTACGATGTCCATGAATACTTTTTCGAATGGTTTCGAAGCAGTAGTTTAGTTGTTATCACCATAGGTTCCCTGATGGTCTGGTTTGGAGTTTGTTGATCTGACATACAGGACATTTCTATATGTATTTCCGGATTTGTGCTCACATGCCCTGCCATTGGTATTGTTGTGCAATTTTGTTGTATGTGCGCGTTACACCTTGATGTCCACCAAGAGGATTTTCATGAAATTCCTGGATGATCTTTAGTTAGCCATCTGCCGTCAACTCATCGCGGGTGTATATCTGAATATACACAGGAGAGTCACGGAAGATATACCTTATCATATTTCGTACGACTTCCCACTTCAGTCCATCTAGGTCGCAACCTAGATTGTTTCACACAACTTATTTTCTGAGGATCTGGCTTGACTCTTTCGTCAGTGATTTGATGTCCGAGATAATTGACTTCTTTTCGGAGAAATTCACACTTCAGTGGTTGAAGTTTGAAATTATAATAGCGGAGTCTCTGAAAAATCTCGGTGATTTTCTGTGAATGATCATTTAGATCTTTTGCATAGATGATGATGTCGTCTAGATATACGAATGCTTTGATTCCATTTATACCGATTGAAACTTTATTCATGAGTCTCCGGAAGGTCCCTGGAGCTCCCTTCAACCCAAATGGCATTCGTTCAAATTCGAAATGTCCTCGGTCTGTAGAGAACGCCGTTTTGCTACGGTCGAAGGGATCCATCAAAATTTGGCGGTATCCATGGGCTAAATCCAAGGTACTGTAATATTTTGACCTCCCTAGTTGGTCCAAAATATCTACGATGTTTGGAAGTGGGAAAGCATCCCCTATCGTGACCTCATTCAGTCGGCGAAAATCCACACAGACACGGTATTTAACCTGGCCATTGACGTCGGGTTTCTTAGGGACTACTAGGAGTGGAGCGTTCCAAGGTGATTCACTAGCTGGCGTCATCACACCTTCCCGTTCGAGGGCCTCCATTTGGTCCGTAATTTCCTGTCTATGCCTTTGTGGTAAACGGTAGGGCTTCACGTGTATTGGTGAAACCGCTTCTGAGGTTTTGATCCTGTGCGTCACCGCTGTAGTTGCTGACACTCGATCTCCTTCTAAAAAGAATATATCCGAGTAGTCTGGCCACTAATGATTCCCTTTCTTCAGAATTCAGATGATCGGTTCTAAGTGCTTCTTCCAATCGTTTCAGTCGACTACTACTTGCATGATGTTCTTCTTGTCGATCCGTAACTTGTACCGAATGGATCAGAGCTTCCCTGAACTGCTCGTGTACCAGTTGCTTTAAATTTGGCGTCTTTAGCCTTATCGTTTCTTCAGTAGGATTGATTAGTGTGGCTAATACCCTTTTGTTTTGTACTTTGGTTACAGCGTTACTGCACATGACTGATTTCGTGATTTCTTGACATTCGATGATGATGATTTCGTCTTCTGCGCGATTCCCTGCTTCTATTCCTACGAGGGTTTCAGTGCGGGTTAGGTGCACTATTTCAGGCCCGTCAGGAATGATAACTTCATTAGTCTGGTAATTCAGAATGATTTTGTTTTCCACCATAAATGGTTGTCCAAGGATACCATCATTGGGGATCGGGAATTCAGAATAGATTACTTGGAACATTGCAACTATAATTTTATCCTAGATATATAATTCAAGTTGTGTTTGTCCCAGTGTGTGTACTATCTGGTCATTAATGCCCTTCAAGTGATATATGACGTCTTCATACACGATTGTCTGATCCGCGAGAGAAGATATTTTTATTAGATTAAGCTCACTCCCAGAGTCTAAGAGAAGCTTCGATTTTTTGCTGATTGTCTGTTCAATATAGCAGGTTAGATGATCTCGATCTAATTCTACTTTGAAGTAGAAGAATTTTCGTTGCCGGTGTTTTTTAACTCGCTCACCTGGCGCCCACCGCTGGCGGCCGGTTGCTGCTGGTTGCCTTCCTTTTTGGAGTTTACATAATTCCTTTTACTGCAATCTTTCAGCAGGTGCCCTGGCTTTTTACAATAGTTGCATTCTATGCTCCTAATTGGTGCCGTTGTGGAAGAAGGTCTTGAGTTTGTCGTTGTCGGTTTGCTTCTGCAATCCTTTGCCATATGACCAACTTTACTACAGTGGAAACATGTGGGTTTCTTTGTGGGTTGGTTTGGCACTCCATATAGCTTCTTTGTCGCTTCTTGTGAGTTTCTGACCCGTTCTTCTTCCCTTGCTGCTTGTATGGCCTTGTCTAAAAATAACGGATTTCTGGCCTTGATGAAGTCTTTTAGAGGTCCTAGTCCCTCTACGAATACTTGGACGCTTTGCCTCTTGATACTTGCTCCTAGCGCTTGAGCTACCTCCCAACTGTGCCCACTTGTCTCTTGCTCTATGATAAGTGTTTGGAGTTGCTCAATCCTATTTGCGTAGCTAGCTACATCTTCTCCGGTTTTTTGTCTTGTTGAATACAATTCTTCAGTTGTCTTTTATTTTGTAGATTCCCCGATATTCAACATTATTAACGACTACATTTTTTTTTTCTAACCAAATAGAATATACCATGTTATACTTTGTTTGTTGAATCCATAGTAGTACCTAAATTATGTTATTACTGATATAGTGATATAAGTAGGCAATTTAACTAATTACGTGTTAGTGCGTATACATGTATAGTGTATCAGTACATAGGAAATTCAACATTACAATGGTAAAGGTACGGTTTCCTAGACGCGACCGGTCGCCGAGACAGGTCGCCGCGATCGGTCGCTATAACCTGTCGTCGGCGCGTGCTGGTTTCCCAGGCGTGACTGGTCGCCGAGACCAGTCTCCGGTGACGTAAAAAAAACTATCAAATTCTATATCTGTAATCAGTATCATTGTGGCTTTCGTGCAGTGAGTGCTAGTGTTTTCAAGTTAAATTTTATATTTATTATGAGTATGAATACAATTATTAACAATAATACAATTATGTTACTTCTTCTCGAGGAAGAGGAAGAGGACGATGAGTTATTAATCACAACACAATCAGAACAGAGAGAAAAAGTTGATGCACTTTTTCTTAGTAGGAAAGCTGAAGGATACTTTGAAATTTTAATAAGTAGACATTTAATAGGAAATGAAACAAAATTTCGCGAGTTTTTACGTGTTAATAAAAACCAATTTGATTTCCTGTTATCACTTGTCGAGGTACAATTAACAAAATTGCCTAGCAACCGAGTGAAGAAACCGATAACAGCCGCAGAAAAATTGGCATTGACATTAAGGTATTTTAATAGTATTTAGATATTTATAGTATTTTTATTTACACTTATCACATTTATTTTAACCACACTAAAAACTGGATGTATCACCATATTTTTATTTTTTATTTTGTAGGTACATGGCAACTGGGGAATCGTTTCGATCACTGGCCTTTGGTTTTCGAGTATGTCATAGCTACATCAGTATAATAATAAAGCAGACCTTGTCAGTTTTAAAAGAAAAGTTAGTTCCAGTTTTCTTACCGGATTCATCTCAAATTGATTTTAAAAAAAAGGCTGATGAATTTTCCTATAAGTGGAACTTTCCTAATTGCATACTTGCCATTGATGGTAAACACGTACGTATTCGAAGTCCACACAATTCGGGGTCTCTATACTTTAATTATAAAGATTTTTTTTCAATCGTTCTCTTGGCAATGGTTGATGCAAATTATAAATTCGTCATTGTTGATATTGGCTCTTATGGGAAAGAAGGCGATAGTAGCATTTTTCTTAAATCTCTTATTGGTCAACAAATTTTAAATGGGTCATTTAGATTCCCTGAAGAAAGTTCACTTCCAGGTTCAAACATTGTTGTGCCTCACGTTATTATTGGAGATGAAGCATTTCGCTTGCACCCAAATATAATGAAGCCATATTCTAGAAAATCTAGTATGGGAGATGCCTCTAAAAAAATATTTAATTATAGATTAAGTAGAGCAAGGCGTGTCACTGAAAATGCATTTGGTTTATTGAGCCAAGTATTCCGTGTTTTTTACCAACCAATTAATATTGAATGTACAACATGTGGCAACTTAATATGGGTAGCTTGTTGTTTACACAACATGTTAAGGGATGGATATTTAGAAGACAACAGACAGCCGCATTACGAATATGACTGTGAACAAACTTTGCCAACGGGCAACATGCTGGAATTAAATCGAGTAGGAGGATTTTTTAATATGCAAGGATTTGAAGTGAGGGATCGATTTAAACATTTTTTCAACCATGAAGGAGCATTAAATTGGCAGAACAACACAATATTTTAAATTTATTATTTACTAATACTATTATTTGATTATGATTTCAATGAACTTGTACATTATTTTATTAACAATTTATTAATTTTACAAAGTTGTGTTTTTTCTAATTATTAAATTATTATTATTACATCATTACTTTAATATTACATTATTAATTATTTTATTATCATTTAAATTAATTATTGTTTATGTTACTCATTGTGAAATTGTACGTCATTTTGTATTCCTAAGTCGCTTGACCTGAAAAAAGAAGTGGAAACTGTTGCTTGTGGTTGAAATAAATCTGGTGAGGTCGTACTTTGATTATCTGGCATACTGTATGCAATTGATGATGGTGAACTAGTACTAGAATATTCATAGTTATTGTAAGTTTGAATAGGCAAAAAAGTACTTGAAGGTGTTGCTGAAATTGCACTATATTTGTCCTCAAGTTCGTTAACCATAATTAATGCCTTTAGTTTGGCTTCTTTTATGGCTGCCTGTGGCAGTTTTTTAACACTTAATGCCAAACTTTTAAAAAATAAATCGATATCATCATCTTTGTGTTTTTCTGCATTTAAGATTAGTTGATTTTGTTCTTCAATTCGTTTAAATGTCCTGTTTCTTTCTTCTGCCCTTTTTGTCACTAACGCTGATAGCTTGTCTACTTTAGACCGTGCACATCGCTCTGTGGTATGATGTTGCAAGTAGAACTAATGAAAATATTTATTATTATTATTAATATTAATATTATTAGGTATATACCGGGTGATTCTTTTATCAAACAACACTCATTATTTCAAAAAGTGTAAATTTTTTTGAAAATATTTTTTTACATAGTTTCAAGTCGCTTATAAAACAATATTTTTCTTAAAAAATTATATTTTTAAATATTTTTTATCCTTATAATTTTTTAAGTTTTTTACTTTTTTGAACGACAACATAGTGTTTTAATTATATATTCCAAAGCAGAATATTTTTCTTAGTATTTTGATACATAAAAATCGAATTTGGGGCAAGTAGTTTATGAGTTATAAATATTCAAATTTTAGACAAATTATAAGGATAAAAAATATTTAAAAATATAATTTTTTAAGAAAAATGTTATTTTATAAGCGACTTGAAACTATGTAAAAAAATATTTTCAAAAAAATTTCTACTTTTTGAAATAATGAGTGTTGTTTGATAAAAGAATCACCCAGTATGCTTTTGATACATTTTATTAAAAAAAAATTTGTATAGATACCTCCGTTCGTTTTGAACTGTATTTAGAAAAGATGCACGATCTGCTGAAGGTAAACATTTTTTTGCTGAAGTTGCAGACCCGGTGCCGAGTTTTCTTTTGCAGCGATTGTGTGAATCGCGTATATACTTCCATTTTTTTTTGCAGTCGTCAACTAAAATAATATAAAATACGACATAATAATATTAAAATAATAATAAGTTAGTTGGATACTATACAGACTTAAGATAAGATATTAAAATTGTGCACGGGTCGGTTCTATATTATTACTATATATTATATATACATAGATAACCCATAGTATTTTATCTTATCGGTTCAGTCATTGAAATGACTAAAATATACTATTTATACATATATTATATTACATATCTTAGTCCGTAGCAATAATACAACTTTACTATAGACAGTGATTCACAACATTTTTCTAAAATACAAACTACAAAAATATTAAATAAAATGCAGTTATTTTTTTTTCATTACATTTTTATATTCCCTAAAATATTTTGCCGCCCCTGAAACATGGCGCCTCCAGGCATTTGCCTACCCGTGCCCCCCCTAAATACGGGCCTGAGTAAGGTACATATTATTATTATGAATAGTAATAATATTATATTAAGTTAATTTGAAACAAAAACACTTTCCCAAGGCAAAAAATTGTATCTACGCCATTGTATTGTATTAAATTAATCTTATTACTAGATTATATATTATGTTATAGATAAATATTACATACCAGATTTCCCGATGGTGTTAGCAATATCTAACCAAATACTATCTTTATGTTCTGCATCTTTATATTTGTTGTGTGACAGATCAAACAACTCAACATTTTTTCGAACCAATTCGATGAGTTGTTCTTCTTCTTCTCCCGAAAAATGCAATTTAGCCATATTCATGCACGTGATGATTGAAATTCACTACCCAAAAGTTGGTTTGTGACTAAAAAAAATCGACGGTCGCGCGCATCGGTCGCAATACACTGCTCTCGGACCGGTAGTGTCGCCGGTCGCCACGATAAAGTTCAGTCGCGCGACAACAGTCGTGCGTTGGAAACCAGATAATAGGAATTACATATTAACAGTCGGACGGCGACTGTCGCAGCGACCTGTCTCGGCGACCGGTCGCGTCTAGGAAACCGTACCTTAAACGAAAAAAGTACACAAGCGACATAGGTGGAGATTGTGTGGGGGCTACAGGGGCTAGCCCCTCACTCACATTGATATTAATATAATGCTAACGTAAACTACGATTTTCAAGACATTTATTTACTATTTAATAAATATTGATTATTAATACTTTTATACTATAGAATCTAATACATCACCAAATAATGTTAATAAACTGTTGAAAATTTTAAGATCAGAGTGATTAGACTTACCCACTGATGTTAGAACGTATATAATTAGGTACACCTAGATCTCATGCAGTACATGGTAAAAATACCTCCAGGAAAATACATTTATTTTGGATTAAAAACAAATGTTGCTAGACAATTTCATTGAAATTAATTTAAGCATGAATAGTGATGGATAACCCTTATTAAAAAGTTCAAAATAACGGTTTTGGCCAATACTTTGTGGAATATCTAATTTCCTCAATTATCTCAAGTAGTATTTGCAATGGGTATAGGTATATTATAGTAACGAAAAGAAGCCAGAATCCATTAAAAGTTATTTTAATATATTTGTTAGTGAAACTGCTGAGGTAATGAATAATGAAATTAATGTGGATAATAAGATCATGAATGTTAATATTAGTAATGTGATATGTGATTATCCGGCTAGGGCGTTTCTTTTTAATGTGAAGGGGCACAATTTAAGTATGGGGTGTAATACACGAACGGAGGAAGGAGTATTTAAAGACAAAAGGATAACATATTTGGGTGTAAATATGAGAAGTATTAGAAGTAGGTCCGATGAAAAATATCACAAAGGGTTTAGTTTTAGTCCATTAGTCGTTAGAACGCTTACATATTGATATGATTAAAGATATACCATCAGATTATTATTTTCATGTAGTTCTTTTGAGGGTGATGAAAAGACTATTACAATTTTGGGCTAGGAAAAAAAAATCTGTGAGATTACCCATAGACAAGCTTAATTCTTGTGACTCTGAGTTAAACAGTTTGAAAGATTACTTTTCGTCAGAGTTTTTTAGTTAACCAAGAGGACTATACGATGTAGAAAACTATAAAGGTATAATATTTAATAGAGTTTTAAACAAATTATTTTATTTACATTTTCTTAAACTGCAATGTGCTATTAAAATATTAGTTATCCCAGACATACACATAACTAGAAATGACTTGGCTTATAAATTACCAATTGAATTTGTTACAGAACATTGAACTATTAAGGAGGAAAAATGTATAACTTAATACATTTACCATTGTACGTTAAAAAACATGGGTGCCTAGACAATTTTGGTGTTTTTAGATTTGAAAATTACTCAGGAATTATAAAAAAAAATAGCCTCTTCCGATATCTCTCTCAATAAGAGGCTGCTTACAGAATAATAGAAAAAATAAATGTTATAAACACTTAAATTGTAAATGAAGATGGGTAAAGAATGTGAAATGGATATTAAATCCATAACAATAACTATTAATCAAAGAAATACATTCATACAAACCATCTATTACTTTAAGATTTAAAGTCTATAAATTACTATATAAGTACAAAAGATGCCAAAAATAATTATATTATGTTAAAAACTCATGAAATGGCCGAACTAAGACATATTGTTAAGTTTAAAAATGGCCATATTGTGCTGATGGTCTATAATTTTATGTCATCACGGTCTTTTGATGTTCCAACTCCATCTGTTATTATAGGTATAGTAATAATTGATCTTAATTCACAGTTGAGTTTACTGTTTAGTACGATTAAGTTTAAATTACATAAAATATAAATGTTTTGTTATTGCGTCAGAAAATAAGGCTATTGCCATGACATTGAGCCATAATACATTTTTTGATGGAAGTATATGTATGAAACATAATAAAAATATTTATTTTGTTTTTCAGAATGATCAATATGACAATTTATTATATTCTATTGCCATACCTTTTTGTAACAGTACTTTATTATATTTAATACATTTGATTTTTTATAAACAGTGTTATTTTACATAAGGTTAAAATGAATTATATAATTGTATTATTATGTGTTCAATATTATAAATAAGTTTTTTTTATACTTATGTACGACCATATTTTCTTATATTTATATGAGTAAGCTATGAAACATGTCAACGTTTACTTCTACACAAGTTTATAGTACATACTTACTAGAATGTTCTATTATTTTATCAAACGTATGATTAATATATTATGCCAATATATTGTAGGAGTACTGTATTTGTTTTTTGTATTTATTTTATTTAATTTTGTTTAAACTGGTTTTTCTATGAATTTGTTAAGTATTATTATTTTACTGAGTTATCTTTATATTATACCTTTAAATAAGGTTACATTATATATTCAATTTTGTAACTTCATTATTTGATATTATGATTTATATTTTTTATACAAATTATATGGTAAATATGTTATGGACTAGTGATATTCAATTATAATATCACTCAACTGGCCGTTAGTATACACGGGGACATCACTAAAAGATCACTAAAATCAAATAATGAACATCACTGATCAAAAAATAACCTATATTCGATGTCTCTAGGACTAAATATTGCACAGTGGGTAGTTTATAGTTTATACTTGTATAGTATAATATATTATTCATATTCATAAAAAAAAATTATTTAAGATATCCATACACTTACCAGTAATACATAGGTATCTTTAGATATCAGATGATCAACAGTGTCCAACCTTTTAAATATTCAAGCATCTGGGAGTTGCAACGTTATGTCATTGTGGGAGTTGCGTCTTTAAAGTCTAGACTGGTTCTTAACTGGTGGTATATGGGCCTCTAGGAAGTAGGGGGCTGTATATAGTTAGGTAAGGTTACTCAGTGATCCGTGGAGAAGTAATAAATGAACTCATAACAACACACACAAACATTTTTATAAAACCTCTTAAAATATGTAGGATATAGAGTTACTTAAAATCATTAAAACTCACTTATAATGTTACCTACATATAAAGTGATAGCCGAATGATTAATGTAAAAAGGCTACTTATAACTAAATCAATTTTAAAATACTTATGCAATGTAATATTTTGAGTAATATTATAAGAAAGGATTAGGTTTTATCATCTTTTGTGAAATAGGCTTTACACATTTTATAACTTAAACATATTATTTATTAAATTGAAGAAATAAATTTACTATTACACTGGTAGTAACATCAATTATTAATATATTTAAGTGTGTTATATGTTAAAATCATAGATATTGTTGTGTCGACACGGCTACGGTTCACATAAAACAAAACAAAAAACAAACATTTCAATTAAAATTTATAAATGCATAGGTAATATGTTTGTTTGTAATTAAACCATTGGTATTAAACTGTAACCCAAATGATCATCACCATTCACCACCTTCCCATTCAAAATAATAATGCATAAATTCCGTACAAAAATTTTATTTTAACAATCGTAAAACATATTAACCAATTTTTGTACAGCTGAACCAATAATTTATTGACTATTAATAGCTACAATATTATAGAGAATGAGAAGCTATGAGTACCTCCTATGCACAATAATATTATAGTTCATAACTCACCGAATATTAATTAAATTTTCTTATAAAAAACAAAATGTGCAGTTAAATTTTTAAATCTTATCAATCTGGTCTTTAAGTGTGATAATATAATAAAATATAATATAATATGGAGGTAAATTGCTATAATATTAAAGCTGAAAACACATAATCGGTTCTGTTGAACAAAAATTTGCCGCATGTTGAACGTATGTAAGACAGATCACATTTGGTCATGCGTTCTTTTAATAATACTTTAAAAGTCCGAAACTAATGTCACCGACAGTTTTTAACCCGAAACTATTTTGTATGTTAGCCATGAAATATTATTTAGACCGAATAATACTTTACAAGAAAATATTTCAACCGAATAATATCTTTGACAACAATATTAGATCAGAAAACATTTTTCCGCCAAAACTACTGCCGTCTGAAATATTTGTCGTCTAAAATATTATTCTGCTAAAATATATTCCCAATGTAACATTTTTTTGGATTTTTTATTCGCTCCACAACCACGCGTTAGTTACCTTCGTTCGTAGATTTAAAAAGGACGTCCTCTGCGTGCCGTAGGTCGTGACCTAATATACCGGGAAATGTTCCGCCTAGAAGGTGGCGGCCGACGTAAACGTTGGTTATCATCTTCCGGGCCGCTAGAATCAGTTATATAGTAATTTGAAGAACCGGATATATAACTGGAAGAGTCAGATCCATCGCTTGAACTGCTTGTAGAATCCGATTCATACCTTGAATAATCAGTTCCATAGCTTGAACTCTCGCTGCTGCCATCATCATCACTCGACATATCTGACATTTTTTAATTTTAATTTATTTTTTTTATAAGAAGTAGAGCTGTATATGTACGGTTAGGTACAAAGATACAACGCTACTGACTACATGGTGAACGCCGTCTATATACCGTAGACCGAAAATTACATTTCATAACGAAAATATTAGGAATATCTTTGACCAGTAATGTCTTCAGAGAGTTTTTGTTTCCCATCATTGCGTTAACCCCATCGGACGCGAAACCAATCAAATTTTTAATGTACGGTACTTGGTACTTTATAAAAAAATGTATTATAGCATCATACATACTCTGCGCAGTAGCAATAAGAAACCCTGGAATTAGTTGTAAAAAATAATCTTTCACCTTCCATTCATAATTTATTCTTACAACAAGTGCCAAATGTTTCATTGAGCTGACATCAGTAGACTCATCAACTAGGAGTGAAAATTTGTGGGTCTTTATCAAATTAATAATGGTTTCAAATCCTGTTGCCCCAACTACATTATTAATTAAAGCTGTTGCCTTAGTACGATGGCAAGTAATTTTTTTCAACGCTTCTGGTTCTAGTTTTATGTTTTTTATAAGTTCAACCAGATGGTCTGTAGCACTTATAGGAATATTATGTTCAGCAATAAATGAGGCTATTCTTATTTCAGCACTTTTAATTGCCTTTTCAGTGTTAAACGCCTTTTCACCAGTTTTAGAAACTATTGTATAATCAGATGGTACATTTTTGTAGATACATTTCTTTCGTGTACAGATGAGTAGCTATGTTTTTTTACAGCAGCTATACCACCTTTGCAATCTTTAATACATGCATTGCACTTCAAATAAGTAGATCCTTTTGTACTAGGACCAAGCCATCCACAGAATTCCTTCTGTTTCTCCCAACTTTATAATTTTGTGCATAGTTCATTTTTCGTGCAGGCCTTGTCTTTGATCGTTTTTTTTCTTCATCAGTATCATATTCATCTGAACCATTGTTAGACCTGGATAATGTATATTCAAATATAATTATATGTTATGTAAATAAATTAATTGAATGATTTTGTTTAGTTCATATGACCATATTTAAATGTAATTGTAAATTGTAAATTTATTTGATATTAAAATAAAAAATACTTACATTATTTCGATTGTGAATAGTACTAATTATGTGTAATACTCTCAGTATTACTTTAGTTGCTTTGAAATATAAATAATAAAATCACTACAACACAATATATAAAATATACAATTGGTAATAATATTGGTGGATTCTATAGTAGACAGTAAAACCGGTTTAAATGACAGCATTTCATGAAAAGGTAGGTAATAAAATGTTACGAGGGTAATAAAATTGATAAATATTGCTTTTAAAAATAATTCATCTAACAGGTTTCAGCCTTAAGATATATAAATATATAATATCAACAATTCAAATTTACGCGGTTTTCAATTATTTAAATGTAATCAACCGATTATGTGATAAAGCAACTGCCGCGATAGTGTGATACTGATAACAATAGCTGTCTGTAGCCCACGGTCTTAGAAGATAAGGTCGGACAACTATACATTATCAGCATTCCGCTTGGTGAGGCAAATCCATTTCCAAATTTGGCCGCTGTACAATTAAGCGCTGCCCTGCAGACGTATTTTGAGGTTATGTCATTTTACTAGTTTAAAATAACCATGTACCAAAGCACGGTCTTAGAAGATATCTTCTAAGACCGTATACCAAAGTATTATATTTGATATGTAGAATAGTCCAATAGTCTGCGAAAAATGAAAATTACTTCGAGATGCATATTTAGGTATGAGGGATCTATTGACTAGTACTCACCTACTTACCTAATATTGTTGTTATTACTTTATGTAAAATACTTAAATACTGAAGTCTCAATAAATTGTAATTCGCGAATTCATATTCCGCCTTACAACATTACAACCATGAACCATTGCTAAAATAGATCTGTCTATGGAAGTGTCTATACTATAGGTAAGTCATAAGATCTATGATATTCACAGTTTACATATTATTTCAAATTATTCAAATTCAATAGTTATTAAATTTTTTCCTAAGTGAATTATCAAAATATTCATTCAAAGAGCGTGTAACAAATTTTGTATTTGAAAAATATTTATTTTTATATAGGTATATTTTAAGTTTTTGAGAATTTGGTAATTTTTTTTTTATTTCTATTATCTTTCTTTTTTTTCTTATTTTCTTGTTGTGAAAATTGCCTCATTCTCATTCTAATGTAATACATTACAGTAAATGAAATTACATCCCCCCCATGACTTGAACATGGGAAATTAATTGTATTTTCAGACATCAAATCTGTGATTATGAGTTCGTATACGTGCGTGGATGAAGAATGCTTAATAAAACTATTTTCAATTTTTTTGATGAAATCGAAAAAGAATATATTTGGGTGTATCAATCGTCCCTTGGTTTTCATGTTAACTAATGCAGCACACATTTGTTCAGAATAAACTTGAGGTGTTACAAACGCTGACTTACAAGTATTGCAATCACCAATGTATTTCAACATTTGTTTGGATAGGTATCCTATAAAAGAAATTAATTGATTTGTAATAGGTATTTAATAACATTTTATATAATAATTAATGGTAAATGCTTAATAATATTTTGTTACATACCAGTTAAATAATATATTAGACAGTCTATCACTTCAGCCTTTGCATAATTGTGTTCAACAACTTCATCAAATTCCCAATCTTTTTCTTCAATTATTTTATTCATTTTTTCTTTTAAATTTTCTACTAAATTTGACTTTTGTGGATTATAAATTTCTTTCAAATCAGTAATTGAAATAACTGGAGTCAACGGAGCATCATCATTCACTGTGCAGTTTCCACTTTTGGGCGGCTTTAAAATACTGTACATTGATAATAATTTATACAGCTGTAAAAAAGTAGGCGTGGAGGGATGGTTGTTAGATCCTGCAGCCTGACGAATTGTTTCAAAAAACATCTAAAACATTTGTTTAGATTTTAATAAATACTAAAATAATGTGTGTTGTGAAATTGTTTTCTTTGTTTACTTCAAGTTTATCTTGATTTATTTTCCCTGTTAATAAATATTTAAAATTCCAGGAATTATTCAAATAACCTCGGTAGGGCTAAAATAATCTATCCCTAAAGATTGTAACCATTTCTCCTTTAGATGTTTATCTTTAGGGATATTAAAAACTGAGAGTTTCTCAGACGTATTACAATGAAAGTAACAAATTTTATTTGGCATTTTCAAAATATAATACTAACTAAATTTAAAGAAATAAAAACATAAATCGAACATCTATAGAAAAGGTTTATAGTTGCCACTAGACAAATATACAATAGACAACATTACGCAGTTTGTATTGTTTGTATCAAACTATGTTAAAATTATCGATTATTATAAATCGATATAACACAAATAAAACAATTCAATAATATATAATATATATATATAATAAAGTAATAACTTATCTCAATAGTTAGATTTTTGAATGAATTTTTGGCGGGCCGTTCGGTAAACACCGGTTCCTTAATTTCCTAACCTCAAAATACGTCTACCCGGCAGCGCTATTGCGGCAAATTGGGTAACGTTTTTGCCTCATTAAGAGGAAATATCGTAATAGGCGGGAGGGTGGGAAGTTGTCCGACCTTATCTTCTAAGACCGTGCTCTAGCCGCTCGTTACTTATATTATAACCATAGAGTAATATAGAGGCGGCGTTACCTATCACTGGCATGTAACAGAATTGAAGCCAAACTATCGGTCATTGATCCCTAAAAAGAGGAGGCCAACACCGATATTCTTTTCCGTTAGATCGCGCTGTACTCGCTAAATATCGATCCTCAAAAGTATTCAGAATAATAATTATTATTTTAATTATTTTATTCAGAATACAACTTATTTAGTATTTTTATGAAGTATCAAGTATTCTGCATACTATTTCGCATAATTATTTGAGTTTTTATTCCAAATATTATTTAAAAGTATTTTATCCAAATCTGCTGAATACCTGTATATTAATTTTAAACACATTAACTATTTGAATGTACTGAGATATATTTTCTTCATGTAATAAGTAATACTTAACGGTATTTAAAACAACCTCTTTGTTCAATTAGGCTGATTTTTTTAGTAAAAACTTGCTCACTGACAGTCAAGTCATTCAAAAATGTCACAAACGACTATCATGACATGATATTGTGAACAACAAATAGCAATAATATTTTTACAATGAGTACAGAGATTAGTAAGTGAAAAAAAACAACAATGTTTAAAACTTAAAAACATATATAAAAATGTATTTAATGAAAAATCATACAAAACAACAGATAAAAACAAATTTTATAGTTAATTATGCAAATTAAAATATATAGTACAAATAATAATAAGTTTTATTGTCCTCTAAAAAGAGTTATTTTATTATACCACATTCTAAGGGACGGTTTATCATTATGTGATTTTAAATTATAATTTACTTTCAGTTTTATGTATGTAAATGAAATAGATTTTATTAATAATGTTACATGATCTGTCAAAGGGCTATTACTTTCTAAACTATGGGATTTTAATGAACTGAATATGTTAGAGTTAAAAAAATGATATAGGACTTTAGATTGAATAAATAATGTGTTAACTTGATGATTTTCGTAGTTAAAAGATTTGAGAAATTTTTCTGTTTGTAAGCAAATAGTAATGACGTCGTCACTGGGATAATTTAGTCCTGCATTATTGCCTTCTTTATTTTTCAATGTAATGAGAGAGTTTAAAAATGATTCTTTATCATTTGAGCATAATGATTTTAAACATTTGTCACACTTAATCGTTGAAGACAACTTGTCAAGAACAAATCCAGCAATGTAAATTATGATTTCTTTTGAAAAACTAGAAAAGTTATACATATTTTGTGTATATATATAATCATGATCATTAATGTATGAATCAACCTCTTGAATATTTTCTTCTGACAAAATAGAATCCATGTTATGACTTTCAGTGCTATTATTAATTGTTTTGATTGGGTCTGAACTTGAATAATGAAGTATATCGATATTTTCAAGAGGGATACAATTACCTGTATTGAGGTTTTCGACATTGTTTGAATGTATAACCAGCTTTTTGTAAGCCGACTGAAATTGGCGAGAGGTAGGATTATTATTAAAACCCCCCAATGCTCGAACTGTGCCGAAAAATAATTCAAGGTGGTCTTGACTTGTCTTATACATTTTGATGTGATCCAACTTACCAGATTTTACTTAAGTTTCATATAATAGTAATGCGGAATGCAAACACACAATAAATCCCAGGAAACCAGTTTTTCGGTTTGATTCTAACACGGGTATAAAGTTGTCATTTTCCTTCACTTTTAGCCCCTTAATATAGGTTGTCATTAAATTGGTAAACTCACTTATTTCTTTAATATTTTCATCACTAATGGCTTTCTTTTTCCCATAAACACCTAATTGACCTTGAGTTAAGAATGTCAAAACCGGAATTAAACATTTCAATAAATTTTACAGTACCATCAACTTCTGAAAATTCCTTAAGGCCTAGATTATACTTGCAGAATTTAAGAGCGTCCGCTACGGATTGACTTAAGAGTTGGCTTGCTATTTTCACCTTCATCTTTTGTTTGAAAAAAAATATGTGCTGCTTCCTCAACTTATTGGCCAGGTGACATCCTTCTTTCTCCTGAAGTATAAGTAGGCGTTTAACCAAATTAAAATCTATCAAATTACCATCACTATCAAGCAAAGTTTCTTTATCTCCAAAAGCATTACGTACTAACTTTATCATGTGTGCTGGATCTAAAAATACAGCTATATTGTCAAATTTGGTGTTTAATGTGTTAATATTGAAGTCGCAACCTAGAAGCCGTGCCATAGTCAAATTTGTGGAACAGCCGTCAAATGTCAAGCTTACTACAGAAACCCCAGTATCATTTAATAGCTTTAATGCATGTTTAGTTAGTTCAGCCTTTTGAGATCCATTTAAACTAGTAATTAGAAAATAACCGATTGGTATTTTCCAATTTTCGTTAATGGACACCAACATAAATACCAGACATTCTTTTGCCTTTTCAAAATTATCATTATCTACACCAGTTCCTAGGTCCACTCCACCATAGTAATTCTTACCATCAAACTCAATGTGCTGCCTAATTGCCATTTCATCCATCATCAAGCTACAGATTACAGGTACATCTGAAAATTTAACTTTCAAAGCAAGTGTTTTTAAGGCTTCACTGGTAAACCCAGGCTTAGCATCAACATGAGAATACCATTTTGACAAAGTTCGTACATGCGGCAAAATAGTATTAAATTGCTTTCGAACATAATTGTAAGCTTTAGCTGAAAATAGATGTAAAGACAAAGCAAACTGTCTTACAGCTGGGCTGTACTTCTTAGGAACTTTTTGGTTAGTGTTTTTTTTATACAAATTAGTTATTAAGTTTTTGTGTTTACCGAATGATTCTAACAGCATATCTGAAGCATCATCATTAATAAGATTCTCTTTCCTTAGTTGAGAAATTATTGTTTTTAAAGAAGCAATTTTTTTATTGGCTCGCCTCAGGTTTTGTTGTAGGAATTTAATTTTTTTGCTTTTAACTTGAACTTCATTTAGTAATTTGTGAACTCCAAGCTTCAAAAATTTTCGTTTTGGTGTATCTTGGTCAACAATATTACTAGCAGCTAAATAAGAAGACTTCCGATTTTTCTAAACAGAATTTAAATTATTAATTATTATTTATTAATATACACCTAATATAAATAAATAATTTAATATTAATAAACTTACTTGAATCGTATAATTTTCAGAGTTAGTATTTGATTGCATAGAAACATCTAACTGCAACGATTCTTCAGCTGATATCAACAACTGTGCACGATCAATCTTGTTAGTAGGCAACTAAAATTGAATTTAAATAATTATATCAATATATCATACAATCATTAAAATCATATTAAAACATTTAAAAACTAAAGCATATATGATATATAATCATTATAACTATTTATAAGTAAAATTACTTAGACTGGAGAATTTTCTTCTAATACTGACACTCCTTCACAACATATATCATCTCCAGCTACTACAATAGTATTGGGTTTTTTTACATGCACATATTGTGTGGAACTGAGATTACTTGTATTTGGCTGTATAAAAAATATATCTAACTGTAATGATTCTTTAGGTGATATCGACAGTTTTTCACAATCAATCTCGTAAGTAGGCGATTAAAATTAAATTTAAATGATTATATTAATATATCAAACAATCATTAAAATCTTATTAAAACACGATCCATTTAATATAATAATTATAAGTAAAATTACTTGGACTGGAGAATTTTCTTCTAATACTGACACTCCTTCACAACATATATCATCTCCAGCTACTACAATAGTAGGTTTTTTTATATGCACACTTTTACTGGAACTGAGAGTACTAGAATTTGACTGCATAGAAACATCTGACAATGCTTCAAGAAAAAAAGAGCTTGACTGACCAGCTTTACTAATTTCAGGATAGAAATTTTTTGCCTGAAATAGAATAGAACATAATTTTATAACATGTTAAAAATGTACGTTATTCAAATATAATATGCTTATATTTCAATTAAGTAATATAATCATACATAAATTACTTCTATTATTCAATGATATTTAAAACTTACGTTTATCAACACTGGTCTATATACCGTATTCCGATAAGCGCTGTTGTCGGTAGTTGTGGTGGTGGGGGATGGTAGCGTTTTTACAATTGACCACGGTGCTCTGACAGCCGCCATCACCTAATTTTTTTTTTCAAAATAAAATTCTAATAGGTATAGATGTTGTGTACGCAAGCTATTGACAGAGGGATTATTTTTACGGTACTGGTTCTTCAATTCATCTAAACTCGAAAGTACTTAAAAATGCAATAAATTACTGAAAAATGTATTGTTTCTGCCACGGTGGGAGAGTAGGTTAGGTTAGGTTAGGAGTAGGTGTATTGTCGTAACGAACATTTTTAATCTGTACATAAAATTCATTTTAGGCGACATTGGATATTTAACTGTAAATGAATGATTTCCCTTTATACGATTTTTGATATTAAATATTATTTAGACCGAATAATACTTTACAAGAAAATATTTCAATCGAATAATATATTTGACATAAGTATTTGATCAAAAAATATTTTGCTGTAATGTTTTCTTGTTTTCCAATAACTACTGCCGGCTGAAATATTTGTCGTCTAAAATATGATTCTGCTAAAATATATTCCCAATATAACATTTTTTGGGATTTTTTATTCGCTCCACAACCACGCGTTAGTTACCTTCGTTCGTAGATTTAAAAAGGACGTCCCCTGCGTGCCGTAGGTAGTGGCCTAATACTCCGGGGTATGTTACGTTGTCGCCTAGAAGAATTGGATTCATAGCTCGAATAATCGGTTCCATAGCATGAACTATCGCTGCTGTCATCATCATCACCCAACATTTCTGCCATTTCCGACCGGTCAGTACTGGATTCATAGCTTGAAGAAACCGATTAAAAGGTAAAAAATTGGATTCACCGCTTGAACTATCGCTGCTGTCATCATCATCACCCAACATTTCTGCCATTTCCGACCGGTTAGTACTGGATTCATAGCTTGAAGAAACCGATTCACAGGTTGAAAAATCGGATTCACCGCTTGAAATATCATGGTCGCTGCTGTCTCCAGCATTACCCAAAATTCCTGGCATTTTGTAATTTAATTTTATAAAAAGTAGAGGTATATAGGTACGGTTAGGTACAGAGGTACAACGCTACTAACTATATGATGAACGCCGTCTATATACCGTAGACCGAAAAGCGCTGTTGTCGGTAGTTGTGGTGGTGGGGGATGGTAGTGTTTTTACAATGGACCACGGTGCTCAGACAGCCGCAACCACCTAATTTTTTTTTCAAACAAATTTAGATATTGTGTACGCACGGCATTGATAGAGGGATTATTTTTACGGTACTGGTTCTTCATTTCTTCAATTTATCTAAAGTCGAAGGTTCTTTACAAGGCAATATATTACCGAACATTTTTTTTTTCTGCCATGGTGGTAATAAAAAATTATATAATGATTCAAAAAGCATAATAATTTAATACAAGGCGCCTATTATATTATTGTTACAATAGCAGTTGAAAAATTATAAAAGTACACATAGTTACAATTATTTTTATAAGCATTTAAAATTCGAATGTTGACAAAATATTCAAATTTTAAAGTGTTTTAGTAGTTAACAATTTATAAAATGTCCATTTTTATAAGTTACCTAGCATTGAAAAGTTAAAAGAAGGTTCCACGTAAGTTAGTTATTCTGTAACCAAAAAATGTAAAATCACTGCAGTTTTTCTTATAGTTATTTTATGTTCAAATTTGGACGAAATTAGATATTTAAACGAAGACGAACGGTTGTAGTTTTGTGTTATTTTAAAAACATTATTTTTAGGTACTGAAAACTTCGTTAGTATATTATTAATTACAAATATGATGATAATCAAATAATAATAATTTCACTGTATATATATATGGTAATTTAAAATATTTTAAGATGACAAACCGTCTTCCTTTAGAATCATTTTTCGTACACAATGACATTATATCACTGAATTAAGATTTAATTACATTCATTACAGTCACCCACTTGTAACTTACTGTACAGCAGAACGACTTTTTTTTTACATAATTCAACTAAATGTTGGAATACCTTCGCTTTGAGTTGTCTTAGGTTCCATGTATTTTAAAGTGTCGTGAATTTGTGTTAATGTAGTAATAGCAATTTTAATAACTCTGAATATCAAGCATAACAGATATTTATTTTTATTATTAAAACATCTCCAGAGGTTATATTTTAAATAACGATGTAGTTACTAATTCATTATATTTTAATGCTTGCAAAATACTACATCGCATAGGTATTGTCATTCAACACACTGTTACATCGTTCAAAATAAATTATTTTTTGATATACAATTATATTACATTATAAACTGTTTTATATAATGATTATTATTATTATTATTATTATTGTTATTATTATTATATTATTATTGTTCAACATTGAGTATACTACATTTTTTAAAGAAGTTTTTCCTAAACCTCAATAATTTCCGTGTATTTCCGTGTCCCATTTTACCTCTAGTCCTCGTCTTACCCATGTTTCCCTATATCTATGTATACCTGTATTATTTGAGAAATACGGGACGCAACTTACGTTTATTGTATAATGAGTTTTAATCAGACTAACAAGCTTTTGATTTTTATTAATGTAGATTTAACATCTTAAAAAACAATAAACAAAATATACTATGAATATTTTATTTATTATGATAGATAAAATATTAGATTAATTTATTTTATAGTAATTATTATATTGATCAAAGGTTAAAATTAAAAATGTTTTATTTACTTGAATTATAAACTAATAATAATGATGAATTTATTTTGTGTTTAATTTCTTATGAAGTTAACTACATTCTTAGGCAAATGTTAAATATAACACTGATGGAGCGCCCTTCAAGCTTTTAATACAAAATCATAAAATATAGCCAGTATGCCACTGGCAAGGAAATTGTAGAGGTTGCATTTTTTATTATATGATCTCTAGATTCCAGTCCTAGACTCCCATTATGCGGGAACAATGTTCACATTGGGGAGTTTAAAAATCAACAGTTTTAAATAAATATTTTGAATATTTCGTCAATTTTAGAAAGAAATGTAGGTAGTACCTACCTACTTACTTATTTCTTAATGTTCGTGCAAAAAGTTCATATTTGTTTGCATAATTTATAATATATTTTGCTAAAACAATAAAATTAATTTTATTGTTTTATGACTTACGTATATGAGTATATAATATTAATTTTCACAAATATTTTTTTTTTTTTTTTTATATTAAAATAGAAAAAATATACAATCTGTATAACATAATACAATAAGTAATTTAGATAACATTTTTACCAGTCTGGACGGCTTGAGGGAAGGGAGAGTCCAATGACACTACTTCCAATATGAACTTTGATTAAATTAAATTTTTATTGTACAAAATAAATGTATTTATAATATAAATTTTGAATTATTTAGTTAGAAGATCACGTGGCTATTTTCGTTTTAGACGACGGGGAGGGTTGTCAGGTAGGGTTTTAGATGCTAGCTTGGCGACTAGAGCAGGGGTCTCCAACCTTTTTTTACGGCGGGCCAAATTTGATATACGCTCTGGCATCGCGGGCCAACATTTTCAGAAATGTTGTCTAAAAAAAAAAAAAAAATTGTTGTCTATCTAGGATTCTAGGAATAGCTGATAGGTTATGAAATTGAGAAATAAATAAGAATAGATGAGATATATATAAATTAATGTATGTTTATTTATAAAATTTTTTTATTTTTTAATTCAAAATTTGTTTTATTATGATACGAGTAAGTTACATAGTGAGACGTTATCTATTATTAGTTAGTATTAGTATATATGTATAACTATTATAAGTTGTTATGAATAGTACCTACCAAAAGAAAATATTATAAATTCATTTTATTTTATTAATCAATTTAATAAAAAATAAATTAAAAACAATTAAAACATTAATTAGCTTGGTGGGCCGGTGCAAAAAGCTTGGCGAGCCGGATCCGGCCCGCGGGCCGTAGGTTGGAGACCCCCTGGACTAGAGGATTAGGACGATTTAGGACATTTTTGTGGAAGTTATTATAGTTGTACAAAGCTAGTGCAGATATCGTTGGAACGTTGAGATCATGGTGTAGCGATCTGTTACTTACATACCATGGGGCATTTGTGAGGAGACGAAGGTTTATGGATTGGAAAGCTTGGAATATTTTCAGGTTAGACATTTTTGTAGAGCCCCATAATTGGATGCCATACGTCATAGCCGGGCGTATCAATTGTTTATAAATTAACATTTTGTTTTCAAGTGAGATTTTAGAGCGAAGTAGTTGTCTTAGCTTGTGCAGACGGAGACCGAGGTACTTGACTGATGTGCCCATAGGGATTATTTTGTCATTGAGATAAACGGGGGGAATATTTTTTGGGCTGAGGGTAAAGGTAATATGAGTGGATTTGCTTTCATTTATTTTTATTCTCCATAAATTAAACCAGTTTCGTAAGTTAGTTAGGTGGTCTTGGAGGTTATTTATGGCAGAGTCTAAGTTAGGACTGGATGAGATTATTGCAGTATCGTCTGCAAAAGTAGCTAAGTTGGTGTTATTTGATTGAGGTAGATCAGCTGTATATATATTGAACAATGTAGGTGCGAGAATGCTTCCTTGGGGGACGCCTGCTCTTATAGGATGAATATTAGAATACTCTTCCTCACATCGTACTATGAAGGAGCGGTTTGTGAGGAAAGATTTTAAGGTGAGGTATAGTGGAGTGGGTAGAAAGAGAAGTTTATAAAGAAGACCTTCGTGCCAGACACGATCAAACGCCTGTGCAACGTCGAGGAAAACCCCTGAACAAAAGTTTTTTTGCTCAAGGGAAGAAGCAATGTTGTCAGCTATTCTGTGGATTTGATGGAGCGAAGAGTGATTGCTTCTAAAACCGAATTGAGCGTTAGGAATAATATTTTTTTCATTTAAAATTGGATAAATTCTTTTTAGGATAATTTTTTCGAGGATTTTAGAGAACGTAGGGAGAAGACTGATGGGTCTGTAAGAAGACGGGATATCGGGTGGCTTACCCGGTTTATGAATAAGAATGATGACTGAGTGCTTCCATGTGGAAGGGATGTATGAAAGGCGCAGTATGCCATTATAGATATACGTATGTAGTAGGATTGCTTTTTTCGGCAGTTTCTTCGTAATGGTATTGGTTATCAGGTCATGGCCAGGTGATTATTTCGCAATTTACTAATAATGTTTTTAACTTCAGAAGGGGAGGTATGTTTTGTTGGAAGACACATTGGTAGGGTGTTGATTAATGAGGTTTCGACATGATGGGAGTGTTCTAAATTAAAAATGTTTGTATGAGGCGTAAATCTACTTTCAAGATCAGTTGCGAAAAGATTTGCTTTGTCTAAGTTTGATGAAGCTAAGGATCTATCTGGGTAACGTAGAGGAGGTGTTTTGTTTTTTTATTTTAAAATATTTTTAGTTGATTTCCACAGTGAGTTATCTGAAATGGAGAGAGATTTTAGATACTGTAGATATTTTTCAGAATTGTAATTTCGAAGTACGTTTTTTAAGGAGCAAGTGAGAGCATTATATTTTTTTTTGTCACTAGGCAAGTGCGTTCTTTGCCATCTACAACGGGCTCTGCGTTTTTCAGAAATTAGTTGTGTTATGTGAAGAGGTAAATCTTTAGTGACTTTGGGGGTATTAGAGGGCATTTGGGAAGAATTTTGTGCTGCGTTTTGAAGGACATTTGTAAATGATTGGACTGCATTATCCAAGTCTGGAGGTGTTTTTAAAGGGATGTTTACTAAAATGAGGTCGTCTATAGTTTGGATAAATTTTTCCCGATTGTTTTTCCCTGGAGTTAATGTATGACGAGTAGTCGTTGTAGTAGACAATTCATTTAAGATTAGGAGTAAAGGTGTGTGGTCAGAGGATAAGTCTGAGAGATTTGATATGGAATGATTTATATGACCGGGGAGGGAAGTTATGAAGAAATCTAGAACATCAGGTTGTCTATTGGCATGTGAGGGCCAATATGTAGGGTTAGATGTGGAAATGATGTTTAAATTGTGAATGAGTAAAAAGTCATTTAGTAGCCGCCCTCTGGTGTTTGGTGACCTAAAGCCCCACCGGGGATGTTTTGAGTTAAAGTCACCGCCTATTAAAAAGTTGTTGCCGAGGGAGGTAAAATAGCGTGAAAGCTCGAGCGTACTTATTTTTATGCCAGGGCGAAAGTAGGCTGACGAGATAGTAGTAGGAATGTGGTTTAAGGTCAAAGCAATGTTTGTAGCTTGTATGCAATTATTTTGAAACGAAGGAAGTATTGTGTGCTTGATATTGGGTTTTATTAGTATTGCTGAGCTGGCGTGTGCTGAGCCATCAGGGTGGTCGCAGTGGTACGTTATATAGCCAGGTAATTTGAACGAGGAGTTTGGTGTTAGATGGGCTCAACTAATAAGCAGTAAATCTATTGAATTTAGTAGAAGGAATGCAGAGAGTTTGTTTTTTTAGTGGGTTAGTCTGTTAGCGTTCCATAAGAGAATTGAGATCGGGTGATGGATAGTATTTTGTCTATTTACCATTGTTAGGATGGATGAGTTTTTCTATTAGAGAAGGGAGCAAGGAGATTAAAGAATTGATAGTTGCTTGAAAACTATTAGGAAAGGACGCCATTTGGTGGGCTAGGTTGTCGGTGTTCGAGGTATCATTAGGGGGGTAAGGCTGATTAGAGGGGTCGTTTTTGGTTGCATTGGGATAAGTTTTTTTTGGTAACGAGTTCATATTGGAGGAGGTGTTTACATTAGTAGGTGTTACATTATTGTCCGTATGGGTACGATTAACTTGAGCTTAGTATGACTTCTTAGAATTGTGGGAGGCTTGGATTTTTTTGTAGGCTGGGCAACCTCTGTAGTTTGCCGGGTGATCACTGCTGCAAAGAGCACATTTGGCTGGTAAACTTGCAGGTTTTAAGCAGACATCCGAGGTATGAGGATCTCCACAGCGAACACATTTTGGGGCATGATTACAGTAGGATTTAGTGTGGCCGAAACCTTGGCATCGGAGACATTGAATTGGTTGATGATTAGCTCGGGGTTCTTCAATTTTTATTTTTGAATAGAATAAGTGATCGATATTAAATACATCTCTGTTATTGATGTTGGGCTCTAAGTCAATGAAAAATAACGGCAGAGGTTTTTTGTTGATGCGCTGTAACACATTAGTTATGATTCGTGGCGTGTGCCCGAAAGCTATAAGTTCGTTTTTGATTTCAGAAATTGGAGTTGAGTGATGTAGGTTCCTGATAACAACTCTGAAGGCTCTGTCAAATCGTTTCGCACTATCTAAATAGGTAATTTTATTAAAATAAAATAAGAATAAAAAATGTAATCACGACAAAGGTAATGAACTATGGAGGGATCTATGCAACAATTAGATTATTCTACAAACACAATTTCATGAATTAAAAATTGTTTACCTATGCGACATGGAAGGAGTTTATAATATGAATGTAAGATACTAAGATATTATCAAAAGTTGATGCTTTGTAATGACTAATGACAGTGGTATAACTTTCAGCATCTGGTTGTGCACGGGATATCCAGCACTTTTAGGCATTACCACTTTACCACCCGGCACTTATAGGGACTTCCACTTTACCACACGGCACTGTTTGGGGTTTCCAATTTACCGCCCACTGGACAGAAAAAGGTCGCTTTATAACGCTTCAACAGTGGTTGAACTAAAAATCAATATTTCAATATTATATGTGTAAAATTAAAATTTTAAATAATATGTATTATAACTATACATTTTTTAAAAATATCATAAAAAAAATGCCAAATTACAAAGATGGCCAGATTTCAGAAATACCTTTTAAGACAGTTTCAAATGCATCTTGTTCCCCAAGACGTGTTCTTCACATAAATTCTGCCAAATTCGATTCCAGAGAATTTCTATTAGTTTCACAACGCTTTTTATTTAACCGTTTAGTAGAACCCACAACCTTTTGATGTTTTGGGTGTGTGTCCCTGTGTCCGGATCAATATAAATATAATTGTTTGGCTATGGTTTTGTGGTTACATTTCTCTAATTCTGCACAGTTTAATAAATATAGTTTAGAAAAAGTTTCATTTTATTTTCTAATAAGTCTACCTTCAATGTAATACACACTAATATACTATAATGTTTCATTGATCGAAACCCATATAGGCCCATCTTGACTAAAGTTTCTAATACAATTAAGTGTTTCCTGGTCAATTAACTATCTCTAATGTTATTTTTCATAAGAGTACTCTGGTCAGGAATTAATTGACCCGTATATTTTGATAAAAAAGCATTTAAAGATTTATTTTTCAATTTATAGAGATACCACGGCAAAGATTTGAATCAAACGGTGACATTGTACGTCCGTGAAGTTGGCCCCCCGACTTCACCCGATCAACTTCGTCGCAACGTCGAAGATCGAATTCTGTGATATTAATTAATTACCGAATAAAACTTGTGTTGACAAACGTCGTTGTGTCATTCTTAATTCCAAAACCATTCCTACACCTACAAGTGGCGCAGTCGGGAAAGGAGTAAGGTAAGTGCTAATTTTAATAAAAATAATTTTACGTAAATTATAGTAAATTAGCACATATCAGGTTAAAAGAACCTACAATAGGTGTCCTGATCATACCGGTTCCTAATATTTTTTTATTCTGATTTTTTATTATAAATAAAATATTAAGGGCTTGTCCAATCTAAGGTGGTAAATTGTAGCAAAATTTGCATAATTTAGCGTAATCCCTACAGTTCTAAACTTGGTTTAGGCTATTTATAGATTGGAAAGTACATATCTCTACCAGCGATAGCCCGAGTTACGTAAGTTCGTATCCATCGTAATTTAATTAGATAGATAATAGCAATTAGATTTAATCTCCACAATGGTTACTAAACGCATTAGTGAGTTAAATATTGTCGAGTGTAACAGGGAATTATTGAAACGTGGTATTGAGATCGGGGGGTCCAAGGCCGATAAACTCTTAGCATTAGAAGAGTATATTAGGGCTAAGGAAAATATGGATCCAAGATCAGTACGGTTTGGGGAAACTGACGAGACGTCAGCCCAGGTACCGGAAGGGGATACATCGGTGGCTCAAACTGGGGAGGATGAGGTCGAATCTGAAAAGAATTTGATAAACCAGTTTATGGAGCAGATGTTAGATAGGCTGGAGGGGTTGGAAACAACGGTCGACAAGCAGCAACTGACAATCGCTACTCTCAGCGAGAGCGTGGAACGCTTGGAGCGGGAGTTAGCCGAAGAAAAGCTTACGTCGACCGAACGGGTGGAGCAAACAAGTTGCTCATGCCGTGGAAATTCCCAACAACCATCAACCAGCGATATATCCGGAGCAAATCAGATTTGCCCGGACGAAAGTCAAAATCTTCCGGTCAAAACTGAAAGTGTGAGTTCTGAGAGCCGATGGGCGAACATACGGAGCAGATTGACCGGGGAAAACCCGAGAAATCGAAGTTTGTCCGGAGTTTCCGGTAACCAGTCCGGAGCGTCCGGTGTCTTCGGTAATCTGTCCGGAGTGTCCGGCAAAGTGTCCGGCAGAAGTCATGGGGAAGCGTTACGGAGTAGTTTTTCCGGTGTAAAACGCGTGCATTTCCCCGATAGCCTGCTCATTCCTCAGAATGAATTGAATATGGCCCGTGCGTCGATACCAGAGTTTGCCGTTAAGAGGGAGGAAGACCCGGTGCGGTTTTTGCTCCAGGCCGAGGCAATACTGGAAGAAACTGGTATCCACAAGGCTAGATGGGTGACCGTTTTGGCCCCTCAGCTAAAGGCACAGGCAGGAACATGGTGGGGAACCATGAGAGCGTTGGACTTACCATGGCAAGAGTTCAGGTCCGAACTATTGGAGAAGTTCAACGGGGACGAGTTGCAGTCGAGTCTACAATCAGAATAGTTGAGCACCGCTCAGACCAAGACCGAAACACTGGGGGAGTATGTCCTACACAAGTACCAGTTGTATCGGAGGTTAAACCTTGGTCTGACAGAAGAAGCGGTGGTAATGACACTGATTGGACTCATGCGTGATGAATTTAGAATTCATGCACGTATACAGCGACTGAAATCGTTCAGCGAATTACGAGCACTTGCACATGTTCTGGATGGTAGCAAGGCCGTAGTGTTGGATAAGGCGGGAGTGAGCACCAGCGTACCACCAAAGTTAAAATGGTTGGATAAACGAAAAGCTGAGAGTGCTAGAAATCTCAAGTGCCAAATCCGAAGCAACGACAATCTTCGGGAGCAGGATGCAGAGTATGTGGTAGTCATGACCACTGGCAAGCTGCATGCTCAAAAAGAAAGTCGTAGTCGGGAAACGCCAAAACGACCGGCGGGACCGCCGGGTCCCGGCCGGCCAGGAAGTAACCAGCGAAAAAATCGCGAGTCTTCCGAAAAGAGGTAAGCAACGAAGTTCAACTCGGGCAGTAAGTAACGTTCCGGTAAAGGAACCACAGTTCGTGACAATGGACCGGGTAAATGGCGAGGTGACGGAAAGGTGGTCCAACCATCGGGACAACAAGTCGGGAAAATCATCCAGGATTGAAAATGTTCCGGACAAATGTGAAAATCTCACCGAGGTGAGCTATGTTTCCGAGAAAAATGTCGCGGACAGCATTTCAAGTGATGCGGAACAAGATGAGTTAACACAGGAGTTGTTAATTTGTCCGGTCACAACCGAAGATTTTTCCGAGGAGTTTATTCCTTGTCCACGGGAAAAGTGCAAGAGGAGAGACTCAGATACAGACTCAAAATTTGAGTTGAGAAAACGCTTCTCGGATCTGCGGACCGGAGTGTTAGAGTCTCCAGCCATTGCTACGGTGTCAACGGGGAAAACAAAAGTGACGGATGTTCCGTTACCGGCCATAGAACTAGAGTTTGCACTCGGGGCAGTAGTAGCGCTACTGGACTCCCAAGCGGCGAGGACATACGTCAAACCGTGGGTGGCAAAGAAGTTTGGCCGGAGTTTTACCGAAGAACCGGAGATTGTCCGGATGGCGGACGGTCGAACCCGAGAAATTACGGAGTTTTCCGAATTCCGGGCCCGGATAGTGGACTTGGAGGTAACCATCAGGGCCGAAGTGATGGACAATCTAATCGGAGATGTCTTCCTGGGCCATGATTTCCTCGTGGAGCAACAAGTCGCTTGGGACTATAGCAGTTGCATAATACACCTGGGGAAAGAGAGACGTGTTTCCGTGAGCTGGAGAAATCCAGTAACTCCGGTCACCGTAGAAGTGGACTTAGCAACCGCAGGTTTACTGGAAGGAGAGTACGGTATGCGGGTCAAAGAAGTCCTGTGCCAATATCCGGAGGTTTTCTCCGGAGAAGTAGGCAGAACTCGGGTGATAGAGCACCAGATCCGTCTCAAGGATCCAAATCCGGTGGCTCTAAACGCTTACGGGTACTCCCGAGAGAAAAATGAGGTGATTGCCGAAATGGTGCGAGACATGGAGAAACAAGGGTTTGTTGACCCTAGTATATCTCCATGGGCTGCACCGGTCGTACTCGTGAAGAAAAAAGATGGCTCACGTAGATTTTGCGTTGACTATCGCCGTCTGAACATGCAGACTGAGTCGGACGCTCACCCGATGCCGGACCTCCATGACATGGTCCGATGAATGGGTGGAGCGAAGATTTACAGCGCCATGGATTTGAAATCAGGATATTGGCAGGTGGGTCTCTCGCTAGAGACACGTCCACTAACGGCGTTCAAGACCCAAAGAGGGTTATTCCAGTTCAGAGTAATGCCTTTTGGACTTAAAAACGCCCCCACCACATTCTGTCGCTTGGTAAGCGAAGTCTTCCGTGGGTTAGCTGGTAAATTTGTGTTGGTTTATTTGGATGATATTGTGGTATACTCTGAGAGTCCCGATCAACATCTAAACCACTTGCAGAGAGTCTTGGAGCGACTCCAGTCTTACGGTCTGACGTGTCAACCGAAAAAATGTACATTCGGGGTGGCACAGATCAAATTCCTAGGTCACGTCGTGGACGGTGAAGGAATAGACCGGGAGCCGGAAAAACTGACGGCAATTCAGGAATTACCGGTCCCAAAGAAGACAAAAGACGTGTTACGGGTGTTAGGCGTTTGTGGTTGGTACAGTCAGTTCGTGCCACATTACGCCGAGATCACAGCACCACTCACGAGTCTGTTGGCCAAAGGGACCAAATGGCGTTGGTCAGAAATTGAGCAAGAAGCGTTCCGGAAGTTGAAGGAGTCTTTGGTGTCCGCACCACGGCTCTGCCCTCCTCTTCCGGGTAAGCCATTCAATCTACAGACCGACGCAAGCGAAGTTAGAGTTGGCGCCGTGCTCTTCCAGCGGGAGGAGAGTGGCGACAGGAAAGTCATATCCTACGCCAGCAGGAAACTCAATCCGGCTCAGGGAAGATACTCAGCAGTTGAACGCGAATGTCTAGCCATAGTGTGGGCGGTTGACAGGTTCAGGCCGTATCTTGAGTCTGGTAAGTTTATGTTATTTATAGATAACGCGGCACTCCGGTGGTTACAGCAAGCTCGCTGTACCAACAGCAAACTAACGCGATGGGCGCTACAACTCGGGGCTTTCGATTTTGAAATCCAGCACGTGCCCGGAGTAGAAAATGAAGCAGCCGACGCGCTATCCCGTTGTCCGGAGGGACCGAATACAGTGGACGAAGAATCGTTGGAGAATAATATCCACGATCCCCCAGTGATTCGGCCCGGAGTTTCCGGAGAAACTTCCGGAGTCTTCGGTGATCTGTCCGGCGTGTCCGGAGGATCCGGTGTAGGTGTCACCCAGTGTGGAGCGATCCAGCCGAAGAGGGATGACGGAAACGTTACCTTGCAAGTTGTCTGGGAGTGGCAACAGAACGACCCGAACATACGGGAGATAGTTTCTAAACTCTCCGGAGACGGTGCAAGGTTCGGTCGTCTTCGGAAGTTGTACGTCATTCGGGACAAGGTGTTGCACCGCCACCCTCGGTCCATTGCGAATGGGGAAAAGTGGGTGGTCGTCCCAGCTGACAAGGCCCAAATTTTGCTACACAGGTTTCACGACCACGAAGTAGCGAATCACCCAGGGTGGAAAGAGACGTACCGAAGCGTAAAGAGTCGTTTCTTTTGGCCGGTATGCGAGAAGCAGTGCGTAACTACGTGCGGGCGTGCCACGTCTGTGCAAGCGTAAAACCACTGAATCGCAAACCAGAAGATCGGATGTGCACCCGAGTCCCACGTCAACCTTGGGAGGTGCTGAGCATCGATCTCATGGGTCCATATCCACGAACGCAGCGGGGTAAGACAACGATTTTGGTGGTAACTGATTGTTACAGTCGCTGGGTAGAGGCGTACCCCTTAGGAAAGGCGACGACCAAATCGATTGTAGATATATTCGAACGGGAGCTGTTCCCACGGTTCGGATACCCGAGGGCATTATTGTCAGATAATGGCCCGCAGTTTGTGTCCAAGGCAATGGGAGACGCACTCAAGAGGTGGGGAGTGGAAGGATGGACGACTCCAATATACCACCCACGTGCCAAGGTTAGGAGTTCAACGAGAAAGGCGAAATCAAGAGTTGAAGAAAGGGTTGCGGACCTTACTCGTTGATAAGCCTCATCATCTGTGGGATGTCTACCTGCCACACGTGTTGTTCTCTGTAAGGAACAGAGAAAACCGAAACACCGGACAGTCACCGGCCAAAATGATATTTGGTCGGGAGATCAAGGCCCCGGAGACTGGCAGTTCGAGTTGGCTGAAGAGTCACCGGATGACGGCAAAGGTGGTCCGAAGGTGTCCGGAGCAGATCGGAACCTTTCGGTAGAAATCGAAGATCCTCCGGTGGAACCGGATGATGCTCCGGTGGGAGAGAGGGGTTACCCGGTGGGGTCCAGCCCTAAAACCCCCAGTACCCATATAGCCCCAGAATCCCCGGGAAAAGGCAATCTGTCAGTAGGGGATTGGGTACATTACAAAACGCATCCGCAATCAAGTGCGGAGAAGCGTTTTCACGTGGGGTTCGCCCCGAAATGGTTAGGTCCGGTTAAGTTGGGTAAACCACTAGGAACCGGAGGGTAAACACCCTACTAAGTTACATGTCTCAGCGATGAAGCGAGCTGTAGGACCATCAGAGAACAATAACAAACCATACGTTTATTTTAGATGGCAGAACGAGCAAACTAGCCGCCGCTAACCCGCAACAACCGGCCATCCCGTGGCATGATCGCCACTCATGTGGAAAAGTTCCGGGCGATGGCCGCGCAGTTGTTGCGGGAAGCCAGGAGGCTGTCGGGCAATGCCCCGGAGGACACGGTCGGCGGTTGGTCAGCCGAACGTGCGGCCACCGCATCGTTCGGCCGGATACGGGCCAGCCCGACTGCGTGGGCGCTATTCGAGCGGGGATTCGCCGAGGGACGCCGGTCCACCCGAGCGATCACCCCACAGCCCGAAGCGGCCCGGCTGAGGGCAGGACCACGGGGACGAGTGCCACCTCGCCGAGCACCGCCAGCGTACCAGCACTATGACGTCCGGGATGGGCGAGGCAGATTCCAGCGACCAGCGGTGGAGCAGCCTGTGGTGCAGCCGGAAGCCCAGCCACCAACCGGGCAACCACCAGCCCAGCAGCCATCCGACCAGCCACCAGCCCAGCAGCCATCCGACCAGCCAACAGCCCAGGGGGTCGATTCTTGAACGGCGCTATTTATAAGTCGTATACGACAATTAAACTTTGTCGAATGAGATTCGATATTTTCTATTCTTGAACTTCACACGACTAACAAGCGTATGAAAAGTCATGCGCCTTCGAAAAGTGTGGGTCTAACCTCACGCCAGTGCCTTATCTCATACGACAACGACGAAATATAAGTTTTCAATATTGATATTAAATTTATTACCTAAACGCTAAACTTTCCTAATGCCTATTCGTTATTTATGTATTTTTATATAATCATTACATGCAAATAACGAGGATAATATAACTCATAATAATACATAACGTCACGTATATAAATTAAAACGATGGCTAATTTCGATGATTTGGCTGGTTTATTTGCTATTGGTAATTTACAAAACCAAATACATTTTCAACCTTACCCACGAGTTAATAGGCAAAGATTCTGTGATGCTTTTGAAATTTCCGACGCGGCATTTATCAAAAACTTTAGGTTGAGTAAAGACTTGGCAAAGATGTTAATAAAAGAATTGGATCCATACTTGAAACCTCAAATGAGATCATCTGATTTAGACTCTACAACAAAGGTAAGTTCAAATAAGTACTTAGTTGATAAATCGTATTGATACATAGTAAGTTACGTTTTTAATTTATATTTAATGTCTCATTATTATTTTAGGTTTTAATAGCCCTTGATTTTTACGCTACTGGTTGTTATCAAACTCCAGTTGGGAACAGTAAATTTTTTGCAGTGTCTCAACTCTCGGTATCTAGGTGTTTAGAAGAAGTGACTTCTGCATTGAACAATGAAAATGTTTTTTTTAAATGGGTGAAATTCCCGAGTAACTTAAGAGAACTAAGAAAAGTTCGCAGCGAGTAAATATTGAATTGTATTATATTATATAGCTGTTAAATTTGTTTAGGCATTTTAATCAAGCTTAAGTTTTGAGTAGCAAAGTGAATGTGCTATTTGGACATTTTTTTTACCTCCCAAAAGTACCAACTATATCCAATTTCCTACCAAAAACCATGCCCAAAGTTGAATATTTAAGCATTACAATATAGCAAAATTTTAGATTTTACATGGCTACTGGTTTCCAAGGTTGCATAGGATGCATAGACTGCACTCACGTAGCAATAGTACCACCATCAAAAGATCCATTAAATGCAAACCCAGAATATATTTATGTCAACCGTAAGGGGTACCACTCAATAAACGTTCAACTAGTTTAGTATCTATACAGTTCTAATTTTTCTTGTAATTAAATTCACATACAGTATGTATTTATAAGTCAATTAATAACTTGTTTTAAGATATGCGACGTGAACCTTAAAATTATGAACGTAAATGCATTATTTCCTGGGAGTACCAACGATGCTTACATATGGAGTAACAGCAATGTACAACCAGTTGTAAAAGAACTGTATGATAATGGCCATAAAGGATATTTTCTTTTGGGTAAGATATTTTATTTATAAATTCAATTATAAAAGATAACCTATTAAATTTAAATTCAACAAATACATGAACAAAATAGGTGATTCTGGATACCCACTACGCCCTTGGTTACTGACTCCCATTAATAACCCAATTACAGAAGCAGAAAAATATTATAATACCAAGCACATGTCAACTCGGAGTTTAATTGAAAGGTGCAATGGAGTTTTGAAAATGAGATTTAGGTTTGTTAAAATAAAAATTAATTGTTAATGAACTTAAGGGGACTCGATACCGTTAATTTTTGTATTTGTCTAAACCTTAGTCCTTGAATATTCTTAAAATCTGTTAAGTTACCTACATAAATTATATATTAATAAAATTCCGATTTTTATGTTTTTATCTATTGGACAACATTTAGTATGTATTCTAATTTACTACCTATATGGGTTTTTACTGATTTTAATGATTTAAGTTATCTAACTCACTCACTTGCATCACATATTCACATAAAAATTGTAACGTTACTATTGTTTTGGTTTTTTAATGATATATCTACCTACTACACAAATTTATTTAAAATAGTGTTTTTTATAGCATAACAATCTTCGCACAGTATAGAAAGATGATCTATTTCAGCAATCAACTAATGATCTATCTAATAAGCATTTATAATTTGAAGTTGTTTTATATTGCTATTAGTAAAATATTTTGAATTTATAGATATAGTCCCCAACGAATAACTTTTAGATTAATTTGCTTTGGAATGCTAGTTTTTGAACTCATTTAGTGTTCACCTTTATTTTTTTTTCCAATTCAACCACTGTAATTAATTGTATTATCAAATACAATAATAATAGTAGTAATTAGTATATACCTTAAATAAGCACCATTATTACTATTTCATTTAATTAATAATGATTCATAATATTTTAAATACTTTACAGATGCTTGCTAAAACACAGATTTCTTCACTACCATCCAAAAAAAGCCACTCAAATTATAAATGCATGCACAATTTTACACAACATGTGTATAACTTATAATATACCATTACCAACTGAGGAAGATTTGGTTGAAACAGATATGGGTGTATTTCAACAACACTTTCCAAATGTGATCCAACAACAAGGACATGATTTGATACAAGGAAAACATGTGCGATCAGCAGTCATAAATTATATGTATAGAAATAGATAAATTTAGTTTTAAGTTCAAAAATGTACATTTTAATAAGGCTATCTTTATTAATATATAAAAATCTTGAAAAATAAAAATTATTTTAAAACAATTTAATAAAATCTCAATACATTAATACCTATAATATAATGAGGAACATAATAGTAACATATAACATATAACATATAACTAATAACAATGTATTAATAATTCCTCAAGCAATAACAAATTTAGTTTTAAATTTATTAGTACACTGTCTTGTAAAATAAGAATTATTATAATAGTAACATAATTTAAGAAAATCTCAATACATTAATATTCTTATAATATATTGAGGATATTTAATTAATTAAATAGGTATTTGACATCTGTATCAAAAAAATGAATAGTAAACATGGGTACTTTGAGAAACCTTAGAGAAATTTTTCAAGACAATCAGCTATGCGTTGATGAATTATATTTTTTTCTTGAAGAATTATATTTTTGTCTTTAAGAACTTGCAGTTTGTCCCGATTGTACCTTTTCTTCAACAAGATTTTTTTTTCACCAAGATCAACTAATTTTTCAGTACTTTCATTCCCTTGTATCAATCGTCTGGCTGCACATGATTTTTTTGGTTTAATCGCATGTTTAATTGATTCATTATTACCATTGCTTTCTTCAATCACCTGTGTACAAGAGTCGTTTAATGGTGAAATTTGTGATGGGAACAATGGAGGACTTGCAATAAAATCTTCATTAACGGGTTTCTCTATGATTAACGGTGTAAGTACTATTGTGCTATCCTCAATGTACTCTTGCGCTTCTGTTACTTCATCATCGATATCAAATGAAAACGATACGTTTGATACCATACATCCTGTGTGACCTTCTATGCTGGTTGAATTTATAAGTTCTAATGTATCATTCTCTAATGTGGTCAATGGGACGATAGGTGTGTTTTTTCCCGTACTCCTTTGTGCAGCTAAGATAGCTGACTTTTTTGTTTTGGTTTTAGTACGGTTATCCTGAAAGGTCTATAAAGTATAAAAATAACAAAAATTAAAGTATTTATAATTACTATTTTTAGTTTTTTAATAAGTTAACTGCACTTCAGTGTACAGTAATCCTCGTGTAATTATTATTTACCTAAATATGTAATACAAACATAAATTACTCACTTTGCGCCATTTTTTCCAATCCTTAACTGCACCGGGCATAGCATTTAGTGTGTTCGCGATTTCCTCCCAACGTTTTTGAGCTGTCTTGAAGGTAAATGATGCACTGAATTTGCCAGACAATAGCTGTGGGTCTAATTTTAAAAACCCATTTAATGCGATCATTTGATCGATTGACGCACGACCTTTAACATCCGCCATAGTTGTAGTTAAATACTTTAACTGTTAAACACTAAGTTCGTGTTCAATGTAAGCACAGAACTGTAGTCGTAAGGTAACTGTTATCATCATATTATGTAGTATTATTATCATATGTAAACTGTTATCATCAACAACAACTTTTATCTCAGTGATAATGAGTAAACCAATAGTGGTTACACGACAACCACATTTTTATTCGACAGCATTTATCGTATGCTACAACTAATTGTCGAGTGGTATTCAAGAATAAGCATAAACGAATAAGGGAAGGCGTATACGATAATATTATACGACTATTGTCGTATACTACTAATTTTCGCTTGATCTCGAGCGAGTTCAAGAATTGACCCCCTGCAGCCATCCGTCCAGCCACCAACCGGGCAACCACCAACCCAGCAGCTAACCGTGCAGCCGCCAGCCACACCGGAGCAACAGCTGTCCGTGGTCGAGCGGTGGATTGAGGCCATGGTGGTGTCTGCCGAGGTCCCGCACCCCGACCCGGAGTAGTCCGGTTGCTCGGGCGCGTCTCGCGGACTCGGGCGGGAGTATGTCGCGGTCGTTATCGCAACGACCGCGGCGTCTCTATCGACGTCCGCGAGATCGCGACCTACAACCGGTCGGGCCGCCGCCTGCGGGACGTCCGCCGGCGACGACAATCAGCTTTCGCCGGACTGCCGTCGTCGCAACGTCGAAGATCGAATTCTGTGATATTAATTAATTACCGAATAAAACTTGTGTTGACAAACGTCGTTGTGTCATTCATAATTCCAAAACCATTCCTACACCTACAACTTCAAACCTATGTCAATATTTTGCAACTTATTTGCAACTATTTGCAACGCGGTTTTGGAAATTTGCAACTCCATACTTTCGCCGCAATCGGTGATTTACTTTTAGGGGGGCCAACTTCACCTAGCCCCCCGACTTCACCCGATCCACTCCAGACCTATGCCAATATTTTGCAACTTATTTGCAACTATTTGCAACGCGGTTTTGGAAATTTGCAACTCCATACTTTAACAGATATCAATATTTTTGTGCCGGGGAGCCAGCCCCCCGACTTCACCCGATCCACTCCAGACCTATGCCAATATTTTGCAACTTATTTGCAACGCGGTTTTGGAAATTTGCAACTCCATACTTTCGCCGCAATCGGTGATTTACTTTTAGGGGGGCCAACTTCACCTAGCCCCCCGACTACACCCGATCCACTCCAGACCTATGGTTAAATTATATTTTTTATTCAAATTTCATATTTTGTACCAAATTACATTTTGTATTTTTTAACTAGGTACCTATGGATTTTTTATTTTAATAATAAATATCGATTTCAGTTTTGGGGGGCAATTTTTTATTTAAAATATGCACAAACTTAAAATACAAATTAAATTGGTTAGAAAAACTATTATAAAATTCGGTTAGAACAACTTATCGTGATTATTTTGATACCAAAACCATGTTTCTACAATCAACGAGGCCTGAGAACTATTGGAAATACAAAAGCATGTTTTACGGTTGATTTTTTTCTACTGTGACGGCCTCTTAATATTTAATTATTATAATAGTGTATAATTGTATCATATTATTATATTATTGTTATTAGTATTTGACTATTTGTCAGACCACCTTAGAACAGTGTAAATAGATCCATAGAATACATAATTAAATAATAAAGATACGTTATAATGTTATATTATGAACTAATGTGTTACAACTTACAAGTGTCAAGTATATTAGATTATAAATACCTATTTATTAATAATATAAAAAAAATATAATTTTATTATTCGTTTCAAATAACTTACTTTGTCAGCCATAATGATAAAGTGTGTAAGTACCTACTTCACTTGAGACAAATATACAATAAATCCAAATGTATATAAATGTATAAAACAAAAACAAATGCCTGGTCTAACCAGAAGGTATCTTTACAGTAGCTTGTGCTTGGTACGTACAAATATCACGGTAAATGTATGATTTGTTTTTGATAAACACTCATAGTGTAAATGCGGTTATCTAAATTTAAATGTTTATACTCTGGCCCATGAGAGTTCGTCCGTAAAAACGCTTCCATCGCAGCGCGTCATACACCCTTCCACACACAGTATCATACCGATTGGAAGCCGATCGGCAACAATCGCTGACGAGCATCGTTGACATTCGTGCGTAACCCGCACGTGCCTACGTCGCGGTAAACGTTTTGATAATACGGGTAATATAAAAAATAAATATTTTTTGTTATCAGATGTTTCTATTTTGATACCAGTATAATGATTTTAACCAGAAATATGGTATCTATGGGGCTCTTATGCTATGCAACCGTATATTAAGCGATTACAGAAACATGTTCTATCCTTTATGTATTATCTATGATTTCTACCGTCCGCAAGGATAACAGGTCCGTCAATTCTTTAGTGCACCCAATCGCCAACCTTTAATGATAATATATTTAAGCCATCCTCCTACTCAGGTCGACGGCGGATGTTACAGAAACGTATATCAACGACGTTCAAATACTCCAATAGATTAGTTACTTAGTTATATTAGAGCCCTCTTAGCCCAAGAGTAGCTTATATTGGTCAATATATTATATAATTAGGTACACAAATACTGCAGCTATGTAATGTAATATAGATACAGCGCTGTTAATAGACAATGTTAGTATCTGACCGTAAATGTATTATTATAATAAATAAAGGTACCTATAATATATTATATTATATACTATCTGAATTAACACCCGGCGTTGCCAAGAAAACAAATTCTGATTGATCAACTCCTGTTGGGCGCAGTGGCGCAAATAGGAAAAATGTTTAGGGGGGCTCAAGCCCCAACACATTTTTTTTTTAAATTGTAATTTATAGGTACATACTTTTAAGAATGGTATCTGTATTTATTCAGTTCTAAAAGTAGTTTAATATCAAACACAGTACATTTATATATATATAAATATTTTTTTTTTTTTTATTTAAAGGAAACTTTGTTAAAAATTAGTTTCGACTATTATAGTTACAGAAATATTACATAAAAGTAAAACTAAAAATAAAAAAAATAATAAAAATAAAAAATTTATTCAAATAGAGATATTTAATGTAATTGTATACGCCTCTCAGTTTTTTCAAAAATATTTAATATTTCTTCATTATTTATAGTAATGTCTTTTTCTATATTCAAAATACTTAAATTGCTGAACCTATCTTGATTCATACAAGTACGTAACCATGTTTTTATACGTCGCATAGTAGAAAATGATCTCTCACAGGTCGCTGTACTTACGGGAAGAGTAACAGCTACTTGAAACATCTTAGAAAAATTTGGAAATACTTTACCATCATATAATGTCAAATGCTGTTGTATTTCCTCTAAACTAGAGCTTTCACCCAGAATGTTTTTTAAAACAGACATTTCAGACATCAGTGACTGATTACAAATTCCAAATAAATCCTGAAAAAATATTAAACATTAGTTAAATGCTCAAAAAATAATGTATTTTATTTGTACCTTGTAATGATCAATTAAAAATAAAGAACCTTCGAAATTCAATTTTAGTAAATTATCTACTGATGAGGCTACTTGAAAGCTTTCTTCAGAAAATCTTGTTTTTAAAATATTTATCATTGTATCTAATATACAATAATAAGCTTTCTTTTTCCAATAGTTTTTTTTTGTTTCTACAATATCTGCAGTATGATCATCACTAGCACTAGTTGTTGACATACAAACAAAATCTTTAAGTTGAGATGGCTCTTTTCGTAATCTTTTCTTTGATACAGCTATAACAAAATAAATAAATAATTATAAAGTATAAATTAATTCAGTATTTTTATATTTTTTCTTACATTGCAAAGGAATTTCAAGAGAAATTTCATGTTTAGTGCTAAATTCAAGCATTTCATTCCAAAGTGTATTACAATGTTGTTCAGAATCACGATGTTCTTGTAAAGTTGTAATTATTCCAATTATTAAAGATTTAGAATTACCCAGGGTTGCTGATTTTGATTGTAAATGGTTTGATAGTATATGAATAATTTGTAAGACTTCCTTTAATATGAATAAATATATTATAAAATCATCAGACTTAATTGTTGAAATAATACCTAAAACAAAAAAATATAAGTTCAATATTTTTCACTGAATAATAAAATAAAATATAGTTGCCATTAAATTATATAAATCTACATAAATCAATACCAATTGCTTCAGCGACATCTTTATTTTTTTGAGAATCAATTTCCTCTTTTAAAGACTGAATTAATGCACCAAAATTTTGTATGACTGAGATACAACTTTTAAAACGACAGGCCCATCTTGTTTCACTTAACTAAACTAATGATGTTTTTTTCAAACCAAGTTGATTTTGAATTTCATTGAATTTTTTATTTTTTGAAGGATATGAGAAATGTACGTATATGGCTTCTAGTCCATTAAATACTTTTCTAAGATCCTAAATAAACAAAATAAGGTTTTAATTACTATAAATTATTAATTGGTACTAAGTAATAAAACATTTTTCAAACAAATAATAATAGGATTACTTTCAAATATTTGCATGTGTCCACAATCACTAAATTTAATTTGTGAGCCATACAATGAATGGCATATGAATACATATGAATGTATATAGCTCTTCTTTATGAGATCTGTATTCAAACACATTGATATTTATTATTTTAAACTGTTACAAAATAACTAAGCATCATTCTTAAAAATATTTATTTTTATTTACCTGGCTTCATCACATGAAATGGAAAACATGCCATACTTTTTAACTTCAGAAACAATATTATTTCTCACATATGAAGCACAAATATTTATCAAATCATTTTGAATGGCCCAGCTAGTATGGTTAGTTGAGTTGAAAATATATTTTTTCTCAAACTCAATATGATGTTTTGAAAACAACATGCACAGCTCTTTAAAATTACCTTAAATAGGAAATTAAAATATTATACTTAACTTTTAAAGGTAAACAAATCATTAAAATCACAGAGCATATTATTTATTTATCCTTACCTTTATTTAAAGCATCTTCATTTTCACGATGACCCCTAAATGAAAGTCCCTGCCGTCCAAGAAATATAACAATGTCAATTAAACATTTAATATACTGCCGATTTTTGTCAATGTGCTCCTTGTTGGCTGTTGATAATTTGGAGATGATACTTCCTTGTTTTAAAAAATTTTTATATTCTAACCATCTTGCCATACAATTAATGTGATTAATTGTTGAAGCGTGCAAACTTAGTTTTGATTTTTTGGTCTTTGAATCTCTTGATCCACAAAGCTATAGATGATTACATAAAATCGAGCATAAAATATATTGTAATTACTATAATTATACCTATACTTTTACCTAATAGGTACATAATTTAGTTTTAAGTTTATTTTTATGTTTGAAATACATAGGTACTTCAACTTCAGACTAATTAGAATCTTAATAAGAATAGTTGTGCAACTTACTTTTTTCCAGTTATTAAATCCTACTACAGTAAATGTATTTTCCGTTTGACGAGTAGTTCCAAAAATACGGCATGGAAAACAAAACACGCTTTATTTTTTAATACTATACTCGAGCCAATTAAACTCACTAAAGTAAGAATGTGTAAATCCTCGATTTTGACTTCCAAATTTTGTCTTAGGATACTCCTTTTTAAATATTTTTGAAAATCTTATTTATAATATAAATATACATATAAGTTGTAATTAAAAATCTACTTACCTTTAATATTGGCTGACGTGGTCCTGAACTTAAATTACCCAAATCAAGTTCATCATCTGTAGGCACATCGACATAATTTAAATCGCTTTCTTCGTAGTTTTCATTTGCCATTATACTTTCAGTATTTATTGCAGAGGAAGGCGTAGGCATATGTTCCGGCACATTCAGTTGATCAGAGTTTTTTTTTTTATTAAAAATACTAAACATTTTGTGAACAAATGTGAACTGGACAATATATTTTAACCGTGTCGCACTGCCGACTGTGCTGGTAATCACTATTCAGTATGAACATTGAACATGATAGACGAACAAACCAGTATAAATGTATAATATTCGTTTGGAGCTATTTAAAAATATTTTTGGTTTTCCCAATCATTGGCGATTGACCTACGTGACTTATCAGACGTCACCCGGTCACCGCCACTATCGTTGTACCGTTCACATTTTGTTTAATAGATATAATATTATTTAGACATTATTATACAATACAATAATACTACTGTAGTACTGTCTATTAGTAATATTGTTTATTGTAATATTATTTTATTTTATAAAAGCAATTTTCTTAAATTTTCTTGACAAAAAAAAAAATTTAAAAAAACCAGTAAAAACAACTTATTAAGAATAACATACATATATTATACTATTATTTGTTGAGGGGGCTTTGAGTGATTGGGGGGGGCTTAGCCCCCTAAGCCCCCCCCCCTATTTGCGCCACTGGTTGGGCGTAACACGCTGAGGAAGCAATGTCTCTTTAAGTTTAAAATAACGACAACAATTTAAATGTAAAAACCTAAAACAACTAAAAATTATCAAACTTATAAAACGATTTAAAATACAACCTGACTCAAAGAACTAAAAAAAAAAACGAAAATAAAAGATATTCGCATTGTAATGTGACTGCATGTTATACCAATCTAAACACCACAAGTGGATTGCTCATTCTAGTTTCGTCTTAGACTGGAAATGACTGACTTCCTAGACAATCAAGTATCAACAGAAGATTTCTAATTTACATTTTTTTACAAAGTTAAAAGTACTGCCAGCGCCGGTGACCGTATCATTTGCTTGCCGATTTTCATGGGCTGTGAAGATTTTTAAACTCTCAAACTCGAATTATATTACCTATCATATGTTCCAGGCTCTGTCCTTTTTTTATTCAATATTAAATGGTGGTTCAAAATAAAACTTCATTTTAGAAATTGAGTTACAAAATATAAAGAGCCTTGTGATTTTACCACTTATTATATTAAACAATTTGTGTTTTATATTTGTTTATATTTTCATCAAAAATAAATTATTAAAATTTGCATAACCTTCATACTTATTTTTATAAAATATGCTGTAATTTTTTTTATAACACATAGAAATATCTGTTAAAGTATGGAGTTGCAAAATATTGGCATAGGTCTGGAGTGGATCGGGTGAAGTCGGGGGGCTACCCCCCCGTCACAAAAATATTGATATCTGTTAAAGTATGGAGTTGCAAATTTCCAAAACCGCGTTGCAAATAGTTGCAAATAAGTTGCAAAATATTGGCATAGGTCTGGAGTGGATCGGGTGAAGTTGGCCCCCCTAAAAGTAAATCACCGATTGCGGCGAAAGTATGGAGTTGCAAATTTATTAATTAATGTTATTTGAGGAACGAGTATGGGTGGTGTGGGGGGCAGAACCCCCCACATTTGTTATTTATATTAAATATTTTAAGGCTGAAGCCCCCTAACTTTAAGGTCTAGTTACACCTATATAATTGTCTGTCATACACTCATACATTAATAAGACCAGAATAAAATTGAAACAAATACAATTTGTAACAATGGTAAAGTAACGATTTGTAAATTTTGTTTGTCCTTTGTGTGTGGCTTTCTAGGATCAAAATCTATTTTTTCTTTAAAATGTCAAAGCTCAGACTAAAATATTATGGCATAACACTGAATACAATGTACATTATAATTTATAATATTACACTCATATTATATTTAATACCAATGTTTGATGTTAATTTTTCTGTATAGGTTTACATTATATATAATAATTAGGGCCCGGAACTTAATAAACTAAAAATCTTGGAAAATATCACACAAAAAATAGATAAAATGACATAAATATGTTTAAAAATAAGTTCAACATTTTTTGTTTTATTTGAAAAAAGAGATAAATGCATCAATACTATCAAAAAGTTATTTAAAAAAATTAATACCTATTTGATTTAAATTAAAAATATCACACAAATAAGAAAATTTATCTTGCTTAACATAAACATTTTTCCTTTCATTTTTTCGTTTTTCTATTTTTTTTTTAACTTACTAAACTTTAAAAAATGTAGGAAATCAAGTTAGGTACTTGGAAAATAAATATTAAATTATAAATGTTTTTTTTACCATTAAAATAATGTGTTATATTGGATAATTATAGTATGCGCATAATATTTTCATAATATATACTGCTGACTTTATTTATAATTATAGCTCAGACATTAAACCCAAAAAATGCAAAAATACCTACAAAAAGTTTAAAATTTCATAAAGTGCACCAAAATTAATAAAACAAATGACCTTTCAACCAAAAAACACTGAAAAAATGCAAATTGAATTCTGTGTGACATAAGTCGAATTTGTATAAAGAAAATCCTGATAAGCTTTAGAAAAAAAGATGCAAATGCATCAAGTTCAGGACTTTAATAATAATATATATCATATAAAATCCAATTTTGACAAAATAAGATATTTAAATATAAATTATTAATCCATCTGTATAACCATTTCAATTATTTTGTTGGATTTATTAATTTTGACAAATTTTGTAAAACCAACACATTCATTGCTCTACTCTAAATCGATAGTTTTAACATAGCCGAATCCATCACAACCATGGTCTATACTATAGATAATACAATCCAAACAAATATATCTATACAAATATAGAGTCTATAGCAGGGGTCTTCAACCCGCGGCCACCGGCTACCCGCGTAGCAAGGCGTATAGAAGAACTAGGAACTGATATTGAGAGCACCCTAAAAGAACGTAAAATACATGTTTCTACTACGAATGCGGCCCGCAAGATTACTAAAAATTAATACGTGGCCCGCTGAATAAAAAGGTTGGAGACCCCTGGTCTATAGTCTTTAAATTATAGGTCTGAATACATAGTAAGCAGTTTGACAATTATTATTATTATATTAAACTACTTCTTTAATGTAACTATTTTTTATTACATTATATTAAATTTTAAATTTTAAATCTCTTATACATAAATACCTTTAAACTATACTATACTATATTTAATCTATATTTTTTACTCTATATATGTATAAAATATATGCATTACCATCACTCATAATTTGCACAGATCCATGTACCGGTCACAGGCTATGTAAATAGATCCTACTCTAAGAATAATGTAATGATAAATAGGTACAATGGTAATTGAGCAGAGTGATGAATGTATTTATTTTACAATAACATTTTTTTTTTTTGTGTGTGTGGAAACACTTTTTATAGTACAAACAATACTTCAATTTTCAACTTCAGCATCTTTTCTGGTTAGTTAGAATCTAGTTGGTACATTGGGTGGTTAATAGTATAAAATTCCTAGAACTTTACATAATAAACTGTATGTTTTTAAATTGTAAATGTTTACGGATGCGACATTGTTTCCAGTTATGGATCCAGCACGCCCTTTTGCTAAATGCTAGTTTGCATATAAAAATGATAAATAAATAAAAAAAAGTTCACAGTTTAAATTAATTGAAGATGGTTGTATTTTGCAGTTAATATAATGAAAAGGAACATAATAATATTATGTATATAAATAATTGATGGACCACCAGGGTTCTTTAAACTTTCATTAAACAATAATATATTATAAATTAATAGTAATAATAATAATATTTAATGCGACTTTTTAGACAATTACATCATTGGTACCCAAAATATATTTTTCAGTGTCATTCCAAATTTGTTTAATATACTATTGTATTTGAAAAAATATTTAAAAATAATAAAAATAAGATGTTTAATACATCAATAAAAGTGTTATGATTCCCACTGAGTACATTATTGTAGTTCCACGGAAAAGTTAATTATATAAAACCCTATTAATTAAAGTGGCTGGCATGTGGCGTGGTAGTAATGATCAACTATGGGCCCACACAGTCAAAAATATAAGCAATTTTAGCATTACAGATGACTGCCGGCGTCACATGGTAGGTAGTTAGTGTAAGACTGTAAGGAAATGGTGACCGATAGCGCCAGCGTCAAACCAGAACACTACAATGCACAAATTTGCACAATAAATTATGTGGCAGTCTCAAGAATGTACAACTTACAAGCCACCAGCTCAGTAGACTAATTCATAACAAATAATTTGGTGTCCTCATCTTTAGTTATTGACAATACTGCTACTTTGTAGTTATCTGAAGTGATCGCAAAGTATTTTTATAATATAGATAGCAGGTATTAGAAAGCTAAACTTAAGGTAATGAAGTCCGTTAAAGTTGTGTTATTTTGGAATAATGCATTGAATGTATCGAAGGACAATGAACAGTCCTTCAAATTACCATTGAAACATGGTGACTGAATTGCTAATAACCTTATGGTCTCACCACCAGTTGAGTGCGAGGTATATAAAGAAGTGTCCTTTTCAACATTTGACTAGCTTATCAGGTCTTTCATGATGCCTCATAGAGTGCATGTATCATCTTCAAATGTATTTTATTAATGATCTCAACAGATAACTTAATGGAATCACGTTGTTGTGTTGTGCAACTCATGGATCATATATTCTGGAATGATGAATGTTGTTGAGATAAAAATGATTGATAGATTGTGGTTTTTGATGTAGTAGATGAGGATGACTTGTAGTTAGTATATTATATTAATCTCAAATAAAATAAATCATTTACAATAACAATAAAAAAAATGTAAAAGAACTTTAACACTTAATTAAATAATTCACTACAGCCAGGTATACATGTACAAACTATAGCAGGGGTGACCACTAATCTTAATTTTGAGAAGCTAATTCAAGCGAGCCACATTGTTAAGATATGTTTATAAAATGGATTATAAAATGAAGACACATTTTTCATTTTACAATAAATGAAGGAACATTTATTTGAAATGTATTTATTTATTTGTAGAAATCACTTAGAGCCACCCGAAACTGGCTCAAGAGACGCATGCAGCTCGCAAGCCTCGTAGTGGCCACCCTATACTATAGGAATACTGGTACACACCTTCAATAATTGTCAAACAAGGGACTAGGTACGTACTGTAAATACATTCTGTATCAACTCTGACTTAATGCCATGCCATCCAATGCAAATGAATAATAATAGTAAACAAAATAGGTATTGAACATATAAGGTACCTATATAATAAAAGACTATCACATGCTTACATATAAAAATAATAAATAAATTATTAAAAATGTAGTTTAAATAAATTAAAGATGGTTGTATTTTGTAGTAATTATGATAAATAGAAACATAATGATACGTTTAAAAATAATTCATAGCCTACAGTGGATCATTAACTTTCAATAAAGGGCCTGGTCCTGGTTATTGAAAATTGTATTTTATATTTTAGTTGCCATCATAATTATAATACTTTTCCACTTATCTACCTACTGTCTGATACTTATTTAGGGGATATCAAAACGGTGTATTATATCGAAAAAAAATTACTTCACGTGAATAATTCTCAAACCTTGCAAAACTGTCAAATTTTGATGACTATTTTTTTTATCTGAAAGAAGATGACTTCCTATAGCCACTGAACTCAATTTTATTATTTTATTTCGTTGGACAAAATTACATTGGCACCGGGAACTTTAAGAGGACGTCACGCCCACATGTGTTGTCACCGTCTTAGTCAAACGTGAAAGTGTGCAACATAGCAATAACTGTTTTGCACGGGAAAGTACCGAGAAGGTTACAGTTGTAACTAAGAAACAAAATGTTCACCACATAAAAAGGAGAACTTTAACTGTGCATAAAACATAGTTTTTTGCTATGTTGTACATTTATAAGACAGAAACGACACAAGCGGGTATAGCGTCCTTTTTAATGAATAACGATAATACTTTGAGTAATATATTATAGTATGAAATAAATTTGTAGTAGTAATAATATTTAATGCGACTTGTCATCCGATTACCTTAAAAGCTGGTGTCCGTCAGTGGTTTCAAACCAGAACGCTGCCGTCTTGAGATGCACAAATTTGCACAATAAAAGTACAATAAAATAATAATTAAATATGTAGCGATCTCGAGAACGTGCAACCAACGAACCTCCAGCTAAGTAGAATAATTCACAATGTATAATTCACCGCAGAAAATAATACACAGGCTCCCATAAGTATGTCGATGCACACACTGAAATGGGAAAACAATATTACGACAAGTGCAATCAAATGACTATGAAAGATACTCACAGAAGCAACTCACAGGAGTACAACAGGACATGGCAACTATATACTATGTAGTCGACGATGATAACTACGTGCTTTTGAACGAATAATAACAATAACAATTCGCCGGACGTCCGAGGTTTTTGGCATTCGAAATGACCCCGAACAACACCACAGGCTGGGACACGAACCAATCAGCCTGAATGGCGACAAAAAATACAAAAAAAACAAGAAATGTCAATGTTTTGAAGTTCAGCAAAACTTTAAAACTAAAACAGCCAGTGAAAACTCGCGAGTAACGAAAATGCGGTCGGTACTTCATACAAACCGTTAAAAGTGCAGAGCGAAGACTTTCGGCGGCACTAAGTAGGTACATAACGAAACACCTCAAAATTCTTTCATACATCTCAAAAACGCGAAAGACTTTTGCAACTTCGGTCTTCGGTCTTCGCGGACATAGTATAAGGAATAAGAAGTATGCTTAATGATAAGACTGCGCATATTTTGTTAAGGGGTAATATAGGCAACCAACAATAAACACAAGGTGACGTCACATTCATATATTTCGTATATTCTGTGCATAGTAAGGAGTTCTGTTATGTTAGGCTGGGTTATTCAAGTTTAAATGTCTATTGTATAAACATCAAGTATTAAACTACAGTTTTCTATAATTTCTAATATTTCTATAGACTGTCAAATACCTACTTCAGTATAATTATTTACTGTAGTTTGTATTAGGTTGAATGGTGGCGTCGCGGAAGCATTGCGAAAGCAGTTCCCACGGCGTCGTCGGTGCAAACAGAAAAAAAAAAAAAAAAAAAAAAGTTTGTATTAGGTTAGTTTAGGAATAATCATAGTTAGGATAATTGAGTAATGTGAGTCATGTTATACTATTATTTTTAAAATTAATAATTATGTTTATTTTATAAATTTTTGAATTTTTTGTGTTTTTGTTTATCAATTAATTGATCCTTTTCTTTTTTATTTAGTTATCTTATTCTTAAATAAATTCGCGTCCGTATAATTGACCTCAAGACTTCATCTTCAATCATCATATCATGCACTTGTTGTTTGGTTAATTCCAATAATTCAGTAATTAGTCCAGCAGTTTTCTTTATGTCATCTAAAAGAAAGTCAATAATCACTTGTAAGTATTATTTATTTATTTACTATATCTACATATGTTAACTTAAATACCTTGTCCATTCAATTTTTTAAATAGTTTTTCTATGATTTTATCAACACTTATGAGGATACTGGATGGCTGCGTTAGTGTTCCAAATGATTTAGCTTGTATCCATTCATTTGTAGCACTACTAACTACTAAATCCTGGTATTTTGATTTGAACTTTTGAGCTGTATACCCTAAAAGATATGTTAAGCTGTCTTCCTCAAACATATCTTCTGGTATATATTCATTTTGAGCATTCATCTAAGTAAATAAAAAATTCTATGAAGAAACTAGCTAAAAATATGTAAGTAATAATCTATTGTTATTATTATTTTTTTTACCTCAAGTTCAAATTCATTTAATAATTTCATTTCATTATTAGTTGCTATTACATATTGATCAGAACCCTTTTCAAGTTCAGCATTTTCCATTATGCTACCAACCAATACCTCGGGTGAATCCAACAAGCATTCTTCTGTCAAGCTTTCATCAGTGTTTCTGTTCAATACCTCAGGTGAATCCAACAAGCATTCTTCTGTCAAGCTTTCATCAGTGTTTCTGTTTGTTGAGAAAACCACTGAACTATACTTTCCCAGAATATACCATCGTAACCTTAAGTGTATGAAAAGTAATATTCTATTCATTGTATTATATTAATAATTAATGTTGTTAGTTTTAGTATATTACTTTTTATCTTATAGTTACCTGTAACGGAAATCTAGTGGTGTTGGATGAGTATTTGCTGCACCCATTCCTCTAAGGTAGCTGAAACAATTTTCCAAGACGTCCTGGTTCAGCACTCGTGTTGTAATATATTTTACATCATACATTTCATTGACATCCGAAAATAAATTCCTTAGTGATTTATTAGTCAAAAGTATGCCTTTTTGAAATGGCATCAAACATTTTCTATCATGTTTTGAACTATGGACAGTGGACACGCATATCAAACATTAGTTCATCCATTTCATTCAACATTTGGTCTTGTTTTTCTTTATCCAAACCATATGCCAAACATTTTGTTGTTTTTGGTTCTAGACTATTTAATAAATCAAACCATTTGTCAATGGTATTAAATGTTTGAGATACCTAAACAGTAAAAAAAAAAGATAAATTAAAATTAAAAAATATTAATGCAAGTATCCAACTGAAACTGTGTATGTTTAACTTACATGTTGCCAGTTTGATGTTGTTATGGCCCCTCTTTTGCCTGCAAATGAAATTGCAGTAGCAACAGATTTTGAAAAAAGTTGTGCTGCAAGCTTTACTTTTTGACGCATTGGACCCGTGCAATGTAGGTGAGTATTGGATAATTTATATGGCAATTTTAAATCTTGTTTACTGATCCCAACTAATTGATTTACAGTATTCATCCCAATGAATATCTTATTGGTAGTATGATTTATTATAAATCCATTATCAATGAAATTATTTCGACATAGTTTGAGAAGATGGGGAACGTCAGCAAAAACATGTATACGATTTCCAGTTATCGGATGATTAAAATTTGGTGTTTTATATGACACATTCATAATCTTCCATAGTCTTTGGTTTGTTGGCCCCATATCATTAACAATACTTATAAAGTTGAAACCAATATCATGTAAATTGCAGATTATATCATTCAATATTTCTGGAGTCATCGGAGTGTCATATTTATAGAAAACTGGCTGCTTCCAACTGGATACCAATCCTCTGGCCAGAACTACCTGGACAGTTTTATGGGGTCCAATGACTTGTTCCTCACTTTTATCAAAATCAATTTGATGGGACAAATACATTTCATCAAAGGATAAGACCGTTAACTTATCTTTGGTATCCATGTCCATGCCTAATATTTATGAATGAAAAAAATGTAAGACATTTATATTTGTAATTATATTTATGCATTGCATAAAATATATATAGATTAAAATATTACCTTTTGTTTTCATTAACTTTAAAACATTTGTTAAAATTCCAGGATGCAAACTGAAATTAGAAGCCCATCGCCTCAGAGTACTCAGTCCTTTTAAATTAAATTAAAATCGGTCATTATTGTTTAATATAAAACTTTAAACTAGTATTAGTACCGGGAATTGGATACTTGAGCTTATCGTGCGTATAACGATATGCTTTAGGTGATATGCTGCGCAAAGTCATAGCTGAAGCAATATCATCACAGGGCCATTTGGCTACTTTTTTCTATGGGTTTAATAGCATCTCGATTTGGTGTTCGCTAAATATGTTGGACAACAAATTTGAAACTTTTTTTGGAAAACCCTCTTCGTAATCCAACACCATAGCTTTCAATTTAGCATTCTCTGCCCGGAGAGATTCAATTAACCTAATGAATGTTAATAATTTATTTTTATTTTTAAATTAAAAAATTTATAATCACCTTTCCATTTCTTTATTTTTATTCAAATCTAACTGGTTAGAGACAATGTCAGTTTCCAAACATAGCAATGGCGAAGCAATCTAAGTTGTTATAAATTAGGTTACTTATTTATAAAAGTTATTTCTTATGTTATATGAATTGATCTTACATTGTCATCATATAATTTTTTTTTACAGTTTTTTTCAATTGGTTCAATTGCCCAAATACCCATTTGCCTTTGAACTTTAGGACTTTCTGTTGTTAGTGTAAATACTTTAGGACTTTTTGTGCATGGTGAAATTAATTTAGGACTTTCTGTTGTTGGTAGAATTCCTTTTTTTATAGGGGACTTTGTATGTGGAGTCTAGATAAAATAATGTTTTTTCTTATATAAATTAACATACTAAATATTATTTTTAGTTACTGGTAAATATTTGGTAGGTACTGCATCAGCCTTCAATTTTCTCTTTCTCTTTGGAGAAATATTGAGGATTTTTTCCATCATTGGCTTTTCTATACTATTTGTATCAAAATGCCTACAGCATATACGTGCTGGTATAAAAAAAGAAATACTTATAACTAATTTCTTTGTAACCATAATTTCAAATTAGACAGTTAATAATATATTATATTATCTAGGTACTACCTGTGGTTAAAGTGTGATACTTTAATGCATATATTATTTATACGTTATTTTAACAGTCCTCTTATAGATTGCTGGAATTAAAACTAGAAAAGGAGGAAGAATTTCAATTATAATACTTCATCCACTGCTGTTCCTACCACACTTTAACCACTGGTTTACAAATGAAAAAGTTATCATATATTTTTAACCTAGTACCTATGTCATCACTCATCAATAATAATCAACAACTTACCAGTTTCCACATTCAGTGGTTTCATATAGCTTGGTCTGCTGCATGCTAGGATCCATTTTTGCTGAAATTCTTCTGATTTGGGGAAGGAATAATAACGCTTACCAGTCAGTGCTGTTATATTTTAATGTTTCATATTTTTAAATAATAAAAATAAAATAAGTTATTTTATGAATAAGAATGTCAATAAAAAAATAAAAAAATATCAGAATGGAGGGTTGAAGGTATTGGTTTTAAATATTCAACTTCAGCACCATTTCTTATAGGAAAGTGAATACCTATAGTTTGTATTTTGTTCTTTCAACAGGTCAACAATTGAAATTCCCTATTATATTTTAAATAATCGTGGAAAACGACTAGACTGGCTATGCACTAGACACCTACTATACACCAGATCAAGTGTCGGTTTTTTTTAAATTGTAATATTAGTGATAAAAAGACAATTCGTACATTTTTTTAATTATATATTATTTGTGTTACTAAATCCTTCAAGTATATATTATATAATATTCTATTGTCAAGCTCTAATAAATTATTTTAGTGAATTATGAAAAAATTATATGTATTTAATACTTTGAAATTTTGAATACTTATAAATGTATTAAACAATACGCTACAACTGACTACTGAGTATTAATTCTTACAAACAGTTTGAATGAATTCAATTTTAAAACTTACCGTTGGACTTCAAATTACAAGTATGTACGGCACAGGTAGGCATTATTTTAAAAATGTAGGCAATAGATGTATTATTTGTGAAAAAATAATGATCAATATTATTATAGGCTTATAAATTAACAAAGCACAACAAATTGTACAAATATAACGATTTAGTACATTTATTGGAACAACAATTAACATGGAATTATGATGATAATAGACATAAATATCTCTCTGTGAGGTGGGTTACCCTGGCACCCCAATGACTAAATTCTTGTTTTTTTTTTATGACTATTAATTGTACTATAATTTGTACCGTAAGTTTCAGAATTTGTACCAAAGTATTTCCCCCGGAAAAATTGATTTTCTTCCGGGGTGCCAGGGTAACGTTACACCAGCACCCCGGATGCTAAAAAATAGACTTTTAACAATTTTTTTTTTACCATTAATTGTACTATAATTTGTACCAATTCGTACCGTAAGTTTCAGAATTTGTACCAAAGTATTTCCCGCGGAAAAATTGATTTTCCGCCGGAGCGCCAAACGTTACACCAGCACCCCCGTTTGTACCACCAACTTAGGAATTTGTGTCAAGTCTGTAAAAAGAGTAAAACTTACTTACTATTTTTACTATAACTTTTACTTTGTAAAAAGTAATTCCATAAGAAAATTCAATTATACACATATTTTTCCGCTCTAATCGCTCTTAATTATACATAACAATAACAAAACTATAAAATAATTGTTATAACTTTTCAGATTTATTATTTCATTTAAAATCAAACATTTTATTAAAAAGAGTTTATTTTACTCTTATTTTGTATATAATAGCAATTCAACATTATTTTTTTGTTTTTAGATGGTAAAATTTTTTCTTGTAGGTCATCATAGATTTCCCAGCGATCGTTGGGCCTAAAGCAATATGCTTTATAATGTCCACTTTTTACTCTGAGTCCAGTTATATTTCCACTTGTATATATGACTGCACCCCTAATGTAATAGGTTATCCCTTTTACATGTAATACCTTAGGTATTTCGTCTGTTGTCATCAATACTTCACCGGCATAGTTTTGATGTACTTGATCTATTTTGTCAATACTGCAAACACTTGTAGATGCTTCAAGTTCTGAAAAAAAATCAATATATTACATTTTTATTTTTAAATCCAATTCGATTTTATGTATTTGCTGTTCTATTAACATAAAAAGTTTGATTTACCTTCAGGCAGAGAGACGAGTTCGATTAATATATAGGTCTTCATACTAAATGTAACTTTTCTTCGAGAGTTACAGTATGTGCATGTTGTAGTTTCTTCTTTTATAAATGAATCAATTTCTTTTTGAATATTGATACGTCCATTAAAAGCATTCAACTGAATAACTTGACTGGTGTTGTCTATAGCAAATTCAGAACAAAGGTAATCAGTACATCGATTTAACTTTTTATAAGATGGTATCTGATGTAATAATTTCGTTGCTGTAGAAGTTATTGTATCCATTGCATCTAATAGTGTTATACCTCCAACAAGTTGTTTATTATTTGGTAAATAATAAGGAGCTAATAATGACATTCGTTCTTTGTATATATTTCCGTTTCGTTTTCTATCTATCATATTTATTATAAATTTAGCAGTTTTATCTTTTTTAGTCAACGATGCTATGTATTTAAAAAAATATTTGACTATCAGCTGCAGCACATGCAAAAATTGTCAGTAGTGTATCAGGAGAACAGCTATTACTTAGCAAAACTTTGCCTATTTTAGGTAAATTATATGGCTTACTTTGCAGAACATTTCCATTTTTTAAAAAGTATATGGATTTTTCACAACCTTTTTGGTTTAAATTTAATTTATCAAATCCTGGTTGGAAAACAAGATATGACTTTGCAGATCGGCAGAGAGATAATGAAGTCGATTTTCCTCTTTTTTGCCAATGTTCTTCAGCTATATTTTCATTATATTTCTCAGCACACGATAAACATACCCTTGATTGTCCATAGCCTTCTTCACTGTGTATATATCTGACTGAACACCCAAATAAATGTACTGATTTTTTACACTTTACACATCTATGTATTCCTGTCGGAAAGTCTCCATTTTTACACGGTAAACAAAATGAAATATTATTTTCTTCATTTACTACCACTTCAGGTTCAGCATGCATATCTTCATTATCACCTATAACTGTTTCCTTTTGCATGTTTTGAATATTTCCATCTCTATTAGCTGTTTCTGTATGTAAGTCTTCGTTATCCTCAATATCTGTTTCAGTATGTATGCCTTCACAACCCTCCAAATCCATTTCTGTGTGTATGTCTTCATTATCTTCTATATCTGTTTCAGTATGTATGCCTTCACAACCCTCCAAATCAGTTTCTATGTGTATGTCTTCACAACCCTCTATATTTGCTTCTGTATGTATGCCTTCAAAACCCTCCAAATCAGTTTCTATGTGTATGTCTTCACAACCCTCTATATCCGTTTCTTTGTGTATGTCATAATCCTGTATATCTGTATATTCTGTATATGCATTTTCTTCATTAGTTTTGTTATTATTATTATTTAATAATTCAGCATTTTGTAGCAACAAATTATCACCTTTATAATAATTTACTAATTTTTGTACAAAATCATCCACCCTAATGGGTAAATGTTCTGTTTTAAATAATCTATTCTTAATCTGGTTAAAGTTACTTTCGACACGGCTACTTGAAACAGTAGCTTCTCCATATCCAAATATTGTTGTCATAATTCCGGACCAACAAGGATACAACTTCATTGCATTGATCACCAAGGGAACTAGTTCCGGTGTATATTGAGCATTGTCAAACTCGCCTTCGATTTTTTCAACTTTTGATAGACAATCGTCTGCTATTATTGATGCCCAATTCTTAAAAGAACCAGTAATTTCTTTACAAATATCTTCATTTTCTTCATTTTGTTGATTAATTACGTTTGTGGATTCATTTTCATCAATTAAATGATCGAAAACTTGTAAATATGATGCTTTATTTGCAATTAGATCTTGTAAATATCTTTTACTTATAGCACAAGGAGTGTCTTTTTCGTATTCAGTTGGTACTAAAAGTGGACCATCATATTTACTTAGAGCAATTTTAAAAATAGCTTCCAAAATTTTTTTAGCTTCTTTCATAGATGTGCAATATATAAGAAGTGTCATTGATCTAATAAATAATTGCTTCGTTCTTGTAAATTTACATTGTTTTAATGGATCCCACTTAGCTATCAAACTAACAAAATGATTAATATCATTTCTGATATAACATGAAGGTATTTTATTTTTATTTTCATTTTTATTGACAGCAAATTTAAAACAAACTTCCAAGTACTCTTGAAGTGACTTGTATTGGGTAAAATACTAAACAAGTGCTGACATTATGGCTAAAGATTGATCGGATATAGCCATTTTTGGAGCTTTTATACCACATCTTAGCCAACGTGTTAACCATATATATATACTTAGGGTATCATGTTGTTCCGAGATCATAGATAATACTGTGAATGTTTTACTATCTATGTTCATAACACCTTCGTATAGAAACAAGTAGCTGCTTTGATTACCTTCTGGTCTTTTAATTCGTTTGCAGCATCCGCCTGTAGCATCAAATGATATGCACGGAATTGAGGCTTTAGAGTAACATTCTTTGTAAATTTTTAACTGCAGATTACTCCAAAAATGTACATTAAAACCATTATGACCAATGCTCCGAATTGTGGAACTATATGTTGTACTGCACTTCATAATGTTTAAAGCGCTTATAAGTGCTCTACTTTTAGCTGTTTTAAGACTTGAAATGCTTGAAATCTGAGCAGACATACTATCACCTAAAATGTATACATTAATATATTCAAACAACATATTTATATAGGTGTTCCCCTAAGGATTTACGCATTATATCTCCCCTTACATAATGAAGATAATGTAATTCTGTTTTTTATTTTATAAGCCGCATAGAAATAAGAGTTACACATATTTCATATTATGAATTTAATGTTTCGGAAAGTGTTATAAAAATTATATTTTATTTTATTATTTTTGAACATTTAAAATAACCATTTTATAAAGATTATGTTCTTTTTTTTAAAAATATCGACATCAATATTTTATTCTCACGATTTCTGATAACTTTTAGTTAAGCCATGTACCTAGGTACTGTACATACACATGTTACGCGTACCTATTGTCGAATTCGCTAACCGAACGAATACCGGTTTTATGTGGTTATACTTATTTAATAAAAAAAATGATTAAAGATCACGACTTAATGAAATTACTATCTTCTTATAAAAATAAACTTTAAAGTAAGTACTACTTTTCTGATGAATCTAGTATTAAAATTGTCTAGCCTTATGCAGTGGCGTATTTTATATGTTTTGCTGGTGGGGGGGGGGGGGGGTGTCCAGGTAATATTGGTTTATACTTATTTGTTAATTGGTTGCAATATTTCTCTGTTTCAACAACCACTAAGTTCATATAATATACTCATCAAATATTGTAATGAAAATTTTTTATTTATTTAATTAAATTGTATGTAGGTAATTTAAATCATTCACGTATAAAATATCTACTGTAAACATAATTTTAATTTAAAAATAAAAATAAAAGCAAATGATAATCATTTTTAAAATAGAAAATAGAAAATAGAAAATAATAAATACACTTCAAATTTTTTATGATAATATTACTATTCCACTATAAAGTTTATCTGCCTTGTTTCTTCGACGATGATTAAATGAAAAATAATTCAAATTCAATTGATAAATAATAATACGTTTTAAAATAAATGTGCTTGGACATTAAAACTAAATTTATTTTCTTTCTTAATTAGTTTAGGACTTTATATAATATTAAAATAGTTCATAACGAATCACATATTTTTGTTTGTCAAATTCCCTTCAAAATTTATCAAAATTAAAGATTGAAATTTTTTTTTATGGTTTGGGGGTGTCCAGACACCGTGGGCCCCTCAAAAAAAAAAAAAAAAAAATACGCCACTGGCCTTGTGTACGGAAATTAAAAATTTAATGAATTTTGAACTATAAATTAATTTATAATAATTTACACAAATATGATTACAGAGTTTTATAATGAATTTTTTAGATGACACTATAGTCTATAATAACATTATAAATATTGTAGCCATATTTTTCCTTCAATCAAATTGTTATGTTAATTATAATAATACATATTACACGTATAGACCTTCCTTCATTATTTTATTTGCTTCATTTCTTACATAAACTGAAGGGCTTATTTTATTATTAATAATTTGATTTAATGCTTCATCTTTTCTTGATCCCATTAACCTTCTCTTTTTTGAGTGAGGAATATTAAACTTCCCTTTGTATGAGCATTTCATTATAACTCTAAAATAAAAGTATTGAATTGATAATAATAAGAATGTTTATTAATATTTAAAAAAAACAAAATCTATGCACAAAAACAAATATATTTAGTATTCCATACCTTGTGTTTGGAGTAAATAAATTCAAATAAAGAGGTTAAATAAATTTAACATAAGTTTCTGAAATATGATTTATGATTTTATAAAATTGTAAAAGTAATAGGTATAAATGAAATATATAGAACAATATTATTCATTAGTACACTATTTACCCTGTAATATTATGTTAGTTTATTTTTTTAAAATTTTCTATTATTTTTTCAATACATAAAATAGAATAATTTTGTGGCATAGGTAATTATTATTAAATAAATTAACATAAACTTGTATCATAATATATACCAACCTTTAATATTATTAAAACTAAGTGATTGAGGATTTTAATTAAATTTTTTCTCTCGATTAGAACTATGATGTTATCAGCATAACTAATAACTATACAAAATAAGTTCATCATTTATTTTTAAATTTAATAGGTCACTAACATAAATTATGAATTAAAAAGGACCAATAATTATACTTTAGTTCAATAAAAAAATAAATAATATTCAGTACTTATAATATTAAGTTCAGTTAATTTAAAACAGGTTTTTTAAGTATTAATGAAACGAACCTCGTATGTACAGCTGGTATTTCATCAATAGTTGCCATCAGGTGGGTCACCTGGCAAGGAATTGTGGTAAGTTTGTCCTATTATTTATTTTGTCACGTGCTAAGCTTTTGTAACTTTTATCAGACTCCCCCTGCGTGGTACCTGCGGCATCGTCGGTGGCGGCGAATGGGCAACAGCCACAGCCAAAGCAGCGGCAACAGCCACAGCAGCGGCAACAGCAACAGCAGCGGCGGGGCCGTGAGAGAAGGTAAGATCGCAAATACCAAAATATGTCAATCATCAAAAACATAAAATGTATTGTTTTCAGTAGTTCTGCAGTCGGACAAACCTGGAGGGCGGGGATGGAGGGGTCGCCGGCCGCAGCCTCCACTCCTGAACCGTCGGGTGAGGTGTGGCTCACGACCACCTCAACGGCAGAAAATGAAAAGTAAGAATAGTCAATATTATATAAATAAAAATATTAAAAAAATATAATTATATACATCATTTTCAGTGTGGTCGGGTCCGCAAACAGCGGGAGGTGGGCGGTTACGGCGGATGGTAAGTTTCAATTTGACGATTTTGTCTACTTCATAATTTATTTAACATTGTATTTTTTTTAATATTTTTCAGAATGAATAAAGCACCATTTCATGTAACTTTTATTGTTATTTATTATTTCAATCCTTGTTCCCAATTGTTTTATGAACTGTAACTGTAACGTTTGTCAATTGACAATTGTGTGTGAGGTGTGTCATTAAATATTTTAGTAGTTGGTTAACAACAGTAATATATTATTAGTGATAATAAAATAGGTAAGTGACGTGTGTTGCTGATTTGAAATGTAAGTGTTGAAAACCTTATTTATTCATCAGAATAGAGTTTACTTCACAAAATGTGCTAAAAGATAATTAACCATTATAACTGTAGTCCACTGGTGTTAAAATTTAGTAGTTTTATAAAATCCCACATTGTAATGACATTGTCGGGCAGGTGTTGTAATCAATTGAAAATATTTGTATAGTGTACATTGTTGTTAATACTGACTGGTAAATAATCGTATTTTTACATAAAATAATGTACTATGTACACACTGAAAAGTAATTGATATTATAGAATAATTAATAATATTGTTGTTGAGAATATAAAGTATTTTGGTGTTATCTGTGACAATTAGTATATTATAATATCATCATTGATTATAAATACATATATAAATATATATATAATAATATTCTTATTATATATAAGTAAGTATTTATAATCAATGATGATTATAATAATATGTAGGTGCTGTTCAAATAGCTTGGCAACGGTCATTAGACTAATTGCAATAATTAAACCATAACACTGTTTTTCAGTGTAATTAGTGTAATGACTTTCCAATTTTTTTGATTAACCTGTATATTAGCAGCAACATAATAATAAAAATAATAGTAGTGTGATAAATGTTACTATACATGAGGTCCATCAGCCTGGCACCCCGAATTCAAAATTTTCAACTTGAACCTTTTTAGATAATTAGTACTTAATTTGTAACAATTTGTAACGCAAAAATTCAGAATTTGTAACACAAGTCTTACCCCTGAAAAAAGTGTTATTGTTTTCGGGGTGCTGGGCTGACGTCACTCTGGCACCCCGAATTCAAAATTTTTAACTCAAACCTTTTTAGATAATTAGTACCTAATTTGTAACAATTTGTAACGCAAAAATTGGAATTTGTAACCCAAAATTTACCTCTGAAATCGACGTTTTTGAATTTCGGGGTGCTGGGCTGACGTCACTCTGGCACCCCGAATTCAACATTTTTAACTCAAACCTTTTTAGATAATTAGTACCTAATTTGTAACAATTTGTAACGCAAAAATTGGAATTTGTAACCCAAAATTTACCTCTGAAATCGACGTTTTTGAATTTCGGGGTGCTGGGCTGACGTCACTCTGGCACCCCGAATTCAAAATTTTTAACTCAAACCTTCTTAGATAATTAGTACCTAATTTGTAACAATTTGTAACGCAGAAATTGGAATTTATAACCCAAAATTTACCCCTGAAATCGACGTTTTTGAATTTCGGGGTGCTGGGCTGACGTCGCTCTGGCACCCCGAATTCAACATTTTTAACTCAAACCTTTTTAGATAATTAGTACCTAATTTGTAACAATTTGTAACGCAAAAATTGGAATTTGTAACCCAAAATTTACCCCTGAAATCGACGGCAGTGACTCATGCATTTAACAGACCGAACATAGCTATACCCGATAGTCCCGATGGTATAGCTAATATTGTATGTACATACAATTTCCAATATTGTATGTACAAACACCTGTTCAATAAAGCCATAGTATAAACAATTACGTTACCACTTACCATGACATGGCCACTTACCATAGGATAGAACTTACTTCTTACTTTTCCTATGATTTTTTCTAAAATTGTCTTTTATTAAAACATTGTCCTGACAATTACGAACACAACAAAAAAAGAATCAGCCAAATCGGGGTTCAGTAGTTTTCTCGGTTAGCGTAGTCGTAGAAAACCCCTTACAATTTTATAAAATATGACCAATACAATTTACACGTTTATTTTAATAATAATGACTTATTATTTATTAATTTTATCTTACTAAATGTATGCCTATTACCTTCTCTGTTATGTTCTCTTTAATTTAAAAAAAAATTGCACGACGATTGAATAAGTAGTTTCGGAGTTTATCTCGAACATACAAACAAACGCTATCATTTTATATATTATATAAATATAAATAGATATAGATACGTAAAAATAGCCAAGTAAAAAGCGGAAAAACAATGCAAAAAATCAGTGTTTGATATTGTGATTTGAACTCGAGACACTATCTTTAAAATCTTATAAAAGTACCACTGCGCAAGAGAAATCCGTGCGCGGGGCTCCAATTTTGTGCTATTTAACTATATACGGATGTATGCTACAAATAATTTTAATAATATCCAGACGTTTTATTAGTCAATACAATATAATATACGAATGAATTAATCAATAAGTCCGTAGCAATAATCGTTTAAACCGAACGCGGCTAAAAAGAATTAATACAAAATAAATAAATCGCGAAAAAAAAACGAAAAAAAGAATTTCGAATTAACACGGCCGCCGCAAATTTTGCACAATTCGCCGCCGCCGCGGCCGGTATCGAACGCTTAACCGCCGGGTAACCCGCCTAACGCCTTAATCCTACCTACCTACCTATCGAGTTGAGAACTGGTGTGAAATCTCTGCCTCTTAAGGCGTCTCGCCGCCGAGGCGAATCGCGAACGCTACGCCGTCGTCCGCCCCGCGGTCTTCCGGGTCGGGCGGTCTGCCGCGTCGGACGGCGGACGACGTCCTCCGCCGCGTTCTCCCGGAGAGAACGCGATTTACGGGAAAAAAGTCCAAAACGTCTACGCGTATATATATAGTAATATAGTAATGATGACGACGCCGCGGCGGCCGATTCCGGGCTCTACTATCGTCGGTTTTACTCGCCCGCGGCACTCGCCGGGATCGAAGTGGGGCGGCGCGCCGACGGTAAATTTAGCGGGGATTCCGAATACGCGGCGAGCGGGGATATGAGACGTTTGAAAGTGGGTTAAAACTCGACTTTTCGAAAAAAAAACGGCCAAACGGCGCGCTTCGGCTGCGGGCGGTTCGCACGCGATCTCCGCCGAGAAAGGGTCGAGACGAATAAAGCGCGTAGACGTGTGGCGGTTAAATCTCCCGGGGAACGCGAATAAGGTCCGAGCGGGGCCGCGCGTCGCCCCGGAGGGGGGTAAAACTCGACTTTTCGAAAAAAAAAGTCGAATTTCTCTCGAAAACTCGTAAAATTGATAAGGCGTCGGCGATAACGCGGCGACGGCTGCGCCGCCACGAATCTCGGCGGAATCGGATTTTTTCATTGGCGCGCGCTGATTCTACCCGCCGCACGGTCCGATTTTCGCTCCATTATTCACTAAATAACGCATAAAAACGCCATAGGGTGCGCCCTATGTTAGCGTTTTATACTATAAGATTACCTATACTATATAGGTAGGTAATATAAAATTATAAAATAATCACCTAGCCAATAACTATCCCAATGTTGACATATAATATTGACATAACTTCTAACATATAAACTGTATCAATTTCGTAAACTTTACATGTAAAATAAATAAAATGGTTATTATCATACTATAATGATTGTAATTATTAAAAAGCCTAAACGCTGTTAGTCCGTATGCAATAAGCCTGATAAACAGCAGACAGTTCAGAAAAACAATAAGTAGTTCGGAAACGGGCTACCCTATTGCAAAGAGCCGAATTTCCCAAAAGGCCTACGACATATATATACATAAAAATTGAAATAACCTAAGTCGTGGGCTGGCGAGACGTCACGCCAGCCCCCCAAGTGTTTTTCGATATATCCAAGCCCCTTCGGTCATACAAATTTCGTACCACTGCATATAAATTCGTACAAAAAGATAGAATAATAAAATTTTAATATTTTGAAATTAGGGGGGCTGCAGGTGTGACGTTCGTCTTTGTATAATATGTTTCACTTTTACTATGCGTTCCATAATGCATTATATTTGGTGCTTAGTATTTATTTCTGACACTAAGATAGATAACTAGATAACAATGACTGGAGCGTGGACACCGCCGTAAAAACCCCAGTCCCCGCTGCCGAGAACAAAATATTGAAATACATTTAAACTTGACATTATTTTGGTATAAATGATTTGATACTAAAATGTTTGCATTGATGAGGAGATTCAGTGTACCTATTTTATACTTATATACTATTATGGTTAATCTCGACCATAATATAGAAAAAAGATATTCTAGCTGTATTTCCATGATTACGACTACCTAGTTCAGTTTATCACCTAGGTGCTATTGGTTATCATAGATTTTATAAAAAAGACTATTTCAAATGGTAGTCCGGTCAAAATAGACATTCAACTTCGGAATAATTCGCATAGAGCTGAAAAGTGGTACACACCTTAAGTACCTCATCCTAAATAAAATCTCAAAAGTCCCCATCGATCCTATTGCTGCTAATTTTTTTATTCAAGGTCAAAGGTCACAAAAATTGGTTTTTTTCATTTATCTCTTAAAATGTAAGTGTTTTCGTAAAAATAGCTTAGACAAAATTTGTATATCAAGTAATTGTCTAAAAAAATTGTCCTTACACTTTTTTACCTAAAAGTAATAATTCATGAGTTATCTTTCGGTCTACGCTTAGTCGGGGGGGGTCGCGGCGCGCGAGGTTACTCTTGTCCGCGATCAGAGTTACTCAGAAATTCAGCACACAATAAAATACGCATCCAGCACTTTTTTACCTACAAGTAATAATTCATCAGTTATCGTGATTTCAAAAATGTATCAATTTTAATTTATCTTCATAATATTATCCATATTTTTTGCCATCTTTAAAGTACATTTGTTGCAACATATTTTTGGTAGTATCCCATAAAGAAGTATTCTACGATTTTATTTTTAATGTTTTTTTAATATTGATAGAAAAAATAATTTACAGTAAATAATTATAAACTTAAACTATTTATTATAAACTAAGTACAATAGGTAATAAGCAAATATATTTGATTTTTAAAATTGTCTTATAGGTAATAATTAATAATAATCTTTAAATTCTTCTTCGGCAATATTAATTTGTTCCTCTTCACTTTCTTCGTCCTCTTGTAGCTGAACTTCGATAGGTTGCTCTGCGAAAGGAGATAAATCAAACACTTCTTCGTTGATGGATTCTTCACAATCTGTTGAATTTGATTCGACATTAGAGCATGACTGACCTTGACAACTACTACATACTATTGAACAGAACAAGCCGACTTTTTTGCAGCTGCAATTGTAGTTACATCCTTTTTTGCAGTTACAAAAAATTGTGTTCAGAAGTCTTTCTGGAGCAGGAGGAAGAATAGTTTGGATTGGCTCCAGACCATCATCTTTTAATACCCATCCCCAGTCTTCAGGGTTAAGTTCATTACCTAGCCAAACTTGGACTTGATAGTAGACATGGTATAAATGTTGACAAGCAGCGGCAGTTGTTGGAGGAAGACACGATAAATTTACTCTTCTATTACTCCGTGTATTTTTTACAAAACTCAAATATCTTAACCTGTCTATAGAGTCAATTTTTTTTGGAGCTCCATATATAGCAAGAATAAAACGAATTCCATTAATAAGAATTATGTCTGATGAAGAGTCGGTGTTTTTAAATACTTTTGCGAAATCAACTAGTTCATGACTTTTTTCAAATAATTTTAACACTTTTGTTTTACCTCTTTGGTAAAATGCTGACGTAGTATCACAGCCAGTTATTGCGTGTAATAATAAGATGTGATCTTTACATTTTGGATATGAATTTAAACTTTGTGATGAATACATTTTTGTTGGTGTCTGGGCTTTTCCGGGTTTTAAAAAGTAAATAGTCTTATTCGTTGGAGTTCGTGCAGTTAGTATTATAAGCAAATCGATATCTTCACCTACAACAATAGTTGTATTTGTGTTGAACTGTTCTAAAGCAGTTTCTATTATTAGAACATCGGCGTCATTATTAGCTTGCTTCACAAAAATATTAGCAGTTGTTAATTTTTCAGACAGCATTGCAATGAAGCGAGACTTGTTATGGGTATTAGCAAGGAATTGCTGTTGGTTTGTAGGAACAGTCATAAATTGATCAAAAAGGACATCATAACATGGATTTATTTTAGTATTACGACGATTTTGCTCTGCAGCTTTGATGTTATTTTTATAATCAGTATAGCCATCAAATATTATAATTATGTTATAACCAAAATGTCTATGTAAGTAATGTATGTATTTCTCGAAGATGGCATCGAATGTTTCTTCTCGATCCCATACGACACGATGTAAAATATATCCTCCATCAATGATATAGGTAGTATTTGTGTTATCTATTTCAATATTAACACATTTAAAACAATCATAAATGGATGATTTTTGTGTTTTGCGCATACCAATTGCATCGAAGAGTGATAATGGATAAGGTGCTAATTCATATTCGAAAAATTTTTCAAGTTCATCCTCAAATGTCTTAGTAATACTCATGCGTTGAAAAAGTAAAATGGGATCTATTGGTACTTTCTCATTATGAACTTTAACAGTGCTGCTGATTGTTAAAATAGGGAGTACTTTATCAGCACGTTTCAATTTTATATTATTAAACGTCTGACCAATCATTTTATTCATAGATGCAATTCCAACTTCACGAGCATTATGACAATTAATTGTAGTATCACCGACAACTCCATTTGCAATAGACATAATTTTTTTAAAGTCAGGAAAAGGATCATGTATTAAAAACCATTCAAATAGTTTTTTTTGGTCATTTATATCTCTTTTTATACGTGAGTCACTTGCATCTACGTGCTGATCTGTTGTATCCATTTTAACATTTGCAAGTTCTTCCAATCCGTTACATACAGTATTTATTGAATGCATCCCATAAACCCATCTACTTAATACACTTTCTTGCGTACTTCTTCCTCGGGCGACACCTCCATCTGTTTTCATTGATTTCATCATTGTTTGTTCAATAACCATGTCTGTCGAAGTTCCACAACTTAATTTATCAGAACGCCTTACAGTGAAAAATCCTTGTACAAACCTTCTAAAAACACCAGGATCAATTAAATTTTCAAGTTCCAGCATGTCTTGGAGATACAAGTGGGCAGATTTAGCATAAGGAAAATGTCCTGAAGCGTGGAAATATGGTAGCATTTCTTTAACACAATTCAAATGAGATTGCCAATCTCCGCCGTTTGTATGGATAATTGGTGGTAACGATAAGATACTATATAGAATATAGATAGGTACTTAATACTGCACGATGCATTAGACATTTAGACGTGATAGTGGTTTTTATTTTTATTTTTAACTATTTAATATAATACGGATATCGGTACAGCACTTTAGTATAAACTGTTATATTGAGAATCATATTATTTGTATTTTCATGTGTGAGTAACACAAACGATTACTATTATTATATATATATATATCAAGTACGAGTATTCATAGTTTTTGAAATCATAATATATTGGGTGCGTATTTTATTGTGTGCTGAATTTCTGAGTAACTCTGATCGCGGACAAGAGTCACCTCGCGCGCCGCGACCCCCCCGACTAAGCGTAGACCGAAAGATAACTCATGAATTATTACTTTTAAGTAAAAAAGTGTAAGGACAATTTTTTTAGACAATTACTTGATATACAAATTTTGTCTAAGCTATTTTTACGAAAACACTTACATTTTAAGAGATAAATGAAAAAAACCAATTTTTGTGACCTTTGACCTTGAATAAAAAAATTAGCAGCAATAGGATCGATGGGGACTTTTGAGATTTTATTTAGGATGAGGTACTTAAGGTGTATACCAATTTTCAGCTCTATGCGAATTATTCCGAAGTTTGCTTGTTTTTTTGTCTATTTTGACCGGACTATGGACGGATGACACAAAATATGTTGGTGTGGTGAACACCTTTACCTTAAGGTATAGATAAAGGTCCATGACTTAAAACATAATTATTTACTTACATTTGCCTTCTGCTTCATTAAAATTCAAAACATCACGTATTTGATTTTTATTATTCAACAGCTCATCGTCTATAAGATGGCTAGGAACAGCCGGAATCCTACCACGTTTAGCACCCATATTCCATGAAGGACAAGAGGCAAATGAAATTATGAAATAAGCGTATTAATATAAAAATACAACATATCTTTCCTTAATATAATATACCTACATTTAATTTAATAATAGACATAACAAAAATCATTAAATCAATAATATTGGATAATATCAAAAGTTAATTATAGATAAACGTCGATTTTTATTATTATTTTTAGTGTTTGAATTTGTAAATACGCCAATTCGTATTAATATAATAATATGTACGCTGTATATAATAATGTTATTCTGTTAGAGTATTATGAAATGGAGTACAATCATTATCTTCTAAATGACAATAATAATTTGTGTACGTAAAAAATATTTTTAATTTTATACCATATAAAATGTGTATATAAATACATTGTATTAGACATTTTTTTAAATATTTTTTTTATGACTGCACAAACTTATTCTCACTTCTGGACTGTACTAGGAAATTCAATTAGGTACAAAATACAAATATTGTTCATGATACAGTACCCTGCATTTAAATACTCAGCCCGACAGATAAAAGGCACAAATTCACCTCTATAAGTAAACAAAAATTGTTAAAAGTCAAATTAGCAACTGGGGTGCTGGTGTAACGTTTGGCGCTCCGGCGGAAAATCAATTTTTCCGGGGGAAATACTTTGGTACAAATTCTGAAACTTACGGTACGAATTGGTACAAGTTATAGTACAATTAATGGTAAAAAAAAAAATTGTTAAAAGTCTATTTTTTAGCATCCGGGGTGCTGGTGTAACGTTACCCTGGCACCCCGGAATAAAATCAATTTTTCCGGGGGAAATACTTTGGTACAAATTCTGAAACTTACGGTACAAATTATAGTACAATTAATAGTCATAAAAAAAAAACAAGAATTTAGTCATTGGGGTGCCAGGGTAACCCACCTCTCTCTGTGTTATATAATTATAAAATATAATAAAAGCTATTAATATATTATATTAGATATTAATATTCAATTTATAGTATATACAAATATTTGGTATTTACATGTGTTTATTTAATGATAGCACAAGTCAATTCATTTTATTTTATAACAATTAATAAGCGTTTTAAACAGAATAGAAATCCAAAATAGCTATAATTTTGATTGTAAAATGTAATTAGATAAAATTATCCATAAAGTAAAATAAAAACTTAAAGTAATTAAAATTTACATATATTAAAAAATGTACAGAATTCTAATCAAAAAATATTTCTTATATAACTTAAAATGGTAATATGTAGGTAATATTACTTGGTGCCATTTTAAGTTCTATAAATTATTACACAGTAATACAGTATAACGTGTATCTTCAACATCTTCACAAAAAAAAACATAAGTCACAGTTAGGATTATTAATTAATGATAATATAATATATTATGAATAAATACAAATTATTATCTAATTATATTTACACAGTCAATCTAATTTTGCTAATTATTATAATATAATATTATATAATATTATTACTTATTAGTTATTACATACATACCTAATAAAAATATAAAACTTATATGATATAATAATAAAATAAAGAGTTTTGCAGGTTAATTGATAGTGTTTGAATAATTTAATAAAATTTAATACAAATTACAATTGTTAATTTATTTAAACACTAAGCGGTAAGGAATTAATACAATTATTCCCTGTAGGCCTGTACGGATATAATTACTGTACAGTGTACAGTAATATAATGTTTTAAATAAAGGCGCCATAATATAATCGTTGCTCACGAACCGATTGCATAAATCCGAACAAACACGAATGCACAACTGCAGTATGCACAAAAACACAAGGCGATGCACATGCGCGAACTAGGACGAAAACACGGTTCGCGTTGATCATACTTCTTATTCCTTATACTATGTTCGCGGATACGCCAACGCTATCACGCGCGAAGATAGCAGCGTAGTTTTTCACTTACCGCACCGCTGCGCAACGCGACGTAACGGTGAACCTCCGTGCAAAAACATAAAAACACAAAACAACCATGTTGCGTTAGTTCGTTCGAGATTTTCAACGAAGAAATCGAAGTGCATCGATACGTCGTAGAGAAGTTACACGTGCACAGTGACATATTTTCCCCTAATTTTTCTTTTATCCGTTAAGAAATATGAGTATGACACATTGACACATTCCTAACCTATCTACGGAATGGTTCCCTTAATAAAATAGGAATTATTTTAAAATTATTTTAAGTGTCGTCACCCTTCCAAATCAGCTACAGTCAGTGGCGTACGCAGGATTTTTCAATGGGGGGGAAAAAAAATTAAAAATAAACTTAGTTGTCACAGGATTATAAGTTTGAATAATTAAGTGCTTTCTTATTTCTTAATTAAATTAAGCATAAAATAGACAAGAAAAAATATATGAAAAAATAACTAACAAAAAATATTATAACAAAAATAGCTATAGGTAGTATCTTTAATCGTGACTATGGCAATGTATATAATAATATTATCTATGAACCTTAGGAGTTTAGGACAATAATGGTTTGCAATAAATAGGAAACACACGATTTAAAAAACTATATTAAATCGAGGTAAATATAAAAACAAAAATCAATAATACGAGCAATGGGGGGGGGGGGCTTTAGCCCGTTAGCTATATATAGCTTATTAGATATATATTATGACTATCTGTAGGGACGGAGTGGTGTTCGTACGTTATAAATTTAATAACTTATACTTAAGCACTCCCCTATTGTATACTTACAATATACTCGTAGGTACAAGCTATAAATCGGACTCATACTTCGATACGAGTCGGTACTTGAGTACTTCAACAGCTGGTAACCGTCCATACGTATCCAATTTGTCTTCTATATGTCTATGATTGTAATACTCACTGGCAGATCGATTTTGTTATCAACAAATTTCGGTTAACTAACGAAACAAGAATGGATCTTCGCAGGAATCAATTTTTCTGTTCCGTATAGAACATTTCCAGATTTTTATGGCATTTTAATTTTAAAGCGAATTATGAGTATTTTAAAATCGTAAATTGTTTGTACATCTCAAAATACTCATAGCTTATTAGCTTGGCTTAAAATCAAAATATATTAAAATGCTTATGACATTACCTATAGATAATAATTTTACCTTTGAATTTTATATGAGGCCAATTTACTCTAATTTTCAAACTAACTTAGCTAAACGTGATCTGCTGAGCGTAAAATTTGCTACATATGTACAAACGGATAAAATTGAGGTGCAGGTAACGTTCGATTTATTTATTAATACGCAGCCGGTAAGTTGAACTAATGTTATAACTTATAAGTATATTATGTGTGTATATTATCATATTTGTAAATATGATATACTTGAGAAGTTTAAAATACCCACGAAAAATATTTTTAAATTACAACACAAAACTAAAATTGTTCTTCTTTGTTTAAATTTCTAATAATTTGATCCAAACTCATACTGAAAATAACTATAAAAAAAACTGTGTTTATATAATATTATTTAGATTTCTTCGTTACCTATAGTATGAAATACTTACATGGAATCTTGTTTAAAATATTTAATCCTTAGCTATAAAAATTGAACATTTTATAAATTTATCTATTGGAATTTATAAAATGATATAAGTGTAGAGTGTCTATGGTTATTTGTTTTTAAATTTGAACACGCAATAATAATATCACTACATGAGAAATTGAGTGAATATCTTATGTTATAAAAATATGAACTTCAAACGCTTATAACAATTTAATTTGACTTTCTTGTAGACATTTTTTTTTTGATTAACGTAAACAAACTTATAGAGAATTTTGAATTAAATATTATAATCTTAGATTGAAAGAGAACATTTTAAAATTCTAATTTCATTTCTAACTCAAAATAATTTGCACATTTTCGTGATTTTTACGTATTTTGTCAAAATTTGAACTTTAAAAATATTTCAAGATTTTTTACAAATAAAATTGTATTGTCATTTGTCATTCAAAGAAAAAAAAAAAACTAAAAAAGTTGTAAACTGTTCAAAACAAATGAAAATATTTTGAAAACGTTTTTCACGTCCTTTTTTTATTCCATATTTTTTCAATATCCCATTATATTATATAATATGATATTATTATTATTATTTTTTATTATTAGAAGCCACAATCAACATATTAGAAAATCTGCTTAGATATTATTATTTAGGTAATTTAATACATTTCAATCATTTAATTATAATCACACGGCGATATAGATAGGCATTGTAGGTACACTAATGTCATGGGTTTCTTTATTTGGCATTTTATAAGTGTATTTGATACTAATACAATAATACATAAAAAATTGGGTAAGTGAATGTCGCTCTGCTGTACAGAAGGTTACAAGAGACGGTTTGTCAGTGTGGATATTATATATTATATTTATACTTATAATTAATACGGTAGCCAGTAAGTTTAATTCATATTATAAAATTACCACAAAATAACTAGAATTGTTATTTTTGGTTATTAAAATATGAAATTTCGTTCAAATTTGATCATAAAATAACTATAAAAAAAACTGTTTTTTTATTTTTGAGATTTTTTTGGATACAGAATAACCTACCTTGTTTTAAACTTCCAATTTTTAGCTATCAAAAATTACCATTTTATAAATTTTTAACTACTAAATAATTTGTACATTTTCAATTTCATAAATTTAGTCAAAACTCGAACTATATGCTTATAAAAAAAATTGTGCCTCTGTATTTTAATATTTTTTTCCTGCTCTTGTAACAATATATCAGGAGTATTAATAATAATATAATCGTATACGAAAAACGATTCTGAACTGACACGTTCTGTCGGTGTGGATATCTTATATTATATTTATAGGTATTATTATTACTTATTATTATAATACCCAGTATAAGTTGATTTAATAGTATACAGCTACAACAAAATAAACAGGATCGTTATTCTTGGTTTTATAAAACATAATTTGGTCCAAATTTGAACTTACAATAAGTCAGTAACTATAATAAAAAACTGTTTTTGTATATTTTTTTGACTTTTTGATACTTATATTCACCCTTAAACTATTTTGTTGCTGATCAATATACACGTACGAGAGCCGTGTAACAACGAAAACATCGATGTACAAAATATTGTGTTCGAATTGGACAAGCGACTATACATATATATATATTTACTGTGTGTCCGCGGAAACGGGATACACTTTACCACTCATTATCCTGTATATATTTTTCAATTCTGTTAATATTATTATTAGTTTTATTAGTTAATTTTTATACATAAAATATGTTTTTATTACCATAAAAACAATTTAAAAAGTAAAATTATTGGAGCTAATAATTATTACTATAACGCAAGAGAGACGGCACTTCGAAATAACACAAGTGTGCCACCAGGCCTAAAATAGTATCTGTGATCTGTCTACAGTTTATTAAATAATCGACAACAAACGATAAAGGTAATGATCGTCAATAATCGAAAAGCTATTACAGAAACTGGATTTGTTACAATAAAGTGTAACTTTAGAATAAGAAAAATGAAAATATATGTAAAAATAGTAGACAAATTAATAAAATGCACAAAAAATGACTGTAAAGGATAAAATTCCAAAAATTCCAAAGTAAAAATGATACAATTAAATTCTATATTTCATGAATCAAATTTCTGTTAAGACGAGACTAATTATGTACCTCATCTAGAAGAAAAATTGACTAGCTTTCCACTTACATATACTTGGCAACTATACTTGGCACACTATTAAAGCTTTCTACTGCATTGTTATTTACGTTGTATAATATTAGGCTTTGAGCATGATGAGCTAACGATATTTCTTGCTCCTAAAATATCTTTAAATAATCCACAATTATCCATTTTAGGAACTAAATTTACCTCGCCTTCTTTAGGACCCGTACAAAAGTACCTACGAATAAATAATATTAAATAATTGAACAGTATCATTTAATTTATTAAAAAATGATCATACTTAGCACAGTTAAAATGATCTCCAAATACGTGGTATGGGCTATTTAATATATCGTGTTACAAAAGTTCAACTTTTTCATCATGATGCAACGTCATATTTTTTCTATATTTTATTGCCTTGGTAATTGCACACCTACTTTGAAAAGTACGCGTTTATGAATAATTTTTAATTTATCACACCAATCTAAATTATGGATATAAAAATTATATTATATAATTTATAATGTGTACAAGTACCTACCTACCGCAATTTATTTCAGTCGTTTGTTTTTTAAAACTTTCCGAAGAACTCCCGGTACAACAGTTTCCAAAGAACTTTTTCGACGACTGGCAATATCAACTATTCGATTTAAATAGTTTCTAAGAATGTGATTGATACATTCTACTTTTTTAATAAAAACATCGCGTCCATACGGCTTAGAAAGAAATAATTTTTTAGTTACACTCGAATCGTCATCTCCTATGAGCTTATCATATATCATATTATATGTATTGAAATACTCTGGCTAAATCCCTTTACAATAATATCAGCTTCCGTGGCCATAGAAGTCCCATCCCAATTTTTGAAGCATGTGTGCGAGCTAAAGCGGTATTTCCGTTTAATTTAGTTTTATCACAGATCGAACAATATTTATTACGCTCCCCCATATACAGCACTTTTTTTAGTTTTATAACCTATAATTGATGCCTGTTTAGTTAATAAAATAAATAAAAAGTATTAAATAATCTATAAAATAAGATACTTACTACACCTGCAGATAGTGCATTATAACCACTTTTGTAAGATGTTTTTGACCAAGCACCATCAGCTATCACAGTTATAAGTACTACACTTTCATTTACATTATCTTCCTCTTTAGTTATTTCAGCTTCCTCATTACCCGCTAGTGTCATTGCTTCTATGTGCCTTCGGTGTGATTTGATATATCAAAGTGAATTTTTTGTAGGGCTCCCGGTCGAGTACGTGTATTGATATACCATGTACACGTAGTCCGTAACTTAAATAGTAAAATGTATGAATACCCGTGTATATAATTAAACGTGTTTTTGAAGTTCGTGTACACGTGTATTAAAATTACTCGTGTGTTTAAGGTCCAGTAGTTTTTATAAACTTAAAATAAATAATATTTTGTATTTATAATTTGGAAATATTGTAAGATTATCTGTATAGTGTAATATAATGTAATGTCAGATAAGATACGTCTGATGCAGCGGTCCTAGACGATGGGCAATCGGCCGTTGTTTAATCGCAGTAAAACCGTACCGTACCTATGTAACGTACGCGTCGTATAAAATATAAATTGCACATTATTTTGAGTGACTTTTATTTCATTTGTGTGTTGTACAAAATTATATGACATTTTTGTTCAAGTATGTATTTATTGTAATTGTTTCATAAATTTATAAAATGAGTAATAAATGTAAAAGTTGCAGGGTGTGGCTGTACGCTAAACGTCAAGGCGATAAAGCTTATTGTGATTTGTGTACGGAAAATGAAAATAATGAATTTTTTTGTATTGGTGAAACAACAGGATCTTTGGGTAGACATTTGAAAACTATACATGGTATAAAATCACTCACCACTGTAACACGAAGGTATGTACTATCTACTTAATAATTAATATACATATTAACATATAAACCACTTAAAGAATTTAAAATTGTGTAGGGTTTTAATTAGAAAAAATCTCCATTTTTCGTGAAAATAACTGCAGTGTCCGGTAAAATTAATGTTTAAACGCGTATAAAAATAAATCTGAAGAACGATTTTTGAAATTTTTTCAAAACTAATAGATTGATATTCTAATACTAATAGAAATCAGTACAAATTATAATACAAATTTATTCATATGTGTAAGTTTATATTAAATTTTTAAAAGTTTCTACTGAAAATTTAAAATTTATTTCGAAAATAACTTTGAGAAAACATGAAATTCCTACCTAACCGGTCGATGACTCGCATCCGCCACCAAAAGCCGACAGTTTGCGACGAGTTCGCTACCGCCGTCAGCTCGTTGTGAACCACATGCAGCCAGTTCCAATTAGCCGAACTTAAATACGTGTTTAATCTCGCGCTAACCGTTTACGTAAAATGAATCTATTTAAAATCGGTGCTGTATACGTCTTGTCGGACAGTTTGGATCGGCGTGCACGGTCGATCGAGAGAGTGGGACGGCCGCCAGCCGTCAGCCGCAAAACGGTATATTGTCTTTTGAAATTAAGTATATTATAGGTACATCCATATATGTTTGAATTTATTACAACATATTTTGTCCCCTCTTATAAATATATAATTTCCTTTTAATTATTAGTAATTACTAATTACAAATTAGGTCTTGAATATAGTAATTTTAACATATCTTGATAAACTTGACATCATGTAATTTTATTGTTATAGGTAGACAGATAGAATAGATTATAAAAATATGTAAACACTATGCGTTTTAGCAGGATCGGGTAAAACGTATTGAAGTCTCTAATAATAATAGTATCATATTAGCATTATATAGTAATCGATGGTATTAAATATCAGCTATATAAGACTGGAAAAATTAAAATACGCCAATTTCAAAATAATATTGTGATGAAAATATATTCTAATATTATTTTTAAGAACCATTGATGTTAAACTGTCCGCAGTGGAGTGATAAACGACGTGTATCTTAAGCAATTACTTAGCCATAAAATTGTATTTATTTTTAATTAAAATGTGTGTGGATGAATGTATAATTAATTATTAATTATTATTTTAATTAATTATTGATGACGTCCTATAACAAAAATTATAAATTTGCATACAGCTTTAAATCATATGTTATGTAGTAGGGGTAGTGGGTAGGTCATTGTTTAAATACTTTGCTTAGGGTTTTAAATATGCTCGCCTCTGACTTGTTGCAAACCCAAAATTCGAACAAATAATTTTAAATGTTTTCTTAAAATATGGCTTAAAATATAACTATTTTGGTGACTAGACGCACTTTTTTATTGCATTATTCTCGCTGCAACACGATTGCGCAATTTTTCCTTTTTTGACCCGACTAATTACACCACGATTGCGCAAAAAATTTGGAACACGATTGCGCACCAAATGATATGTGTACTATATATAATAATTTATATATAACATAAAATAATGTATACATACAAGCACTTAAACCATGGTTTTAACTAGTAATTAGGTCTATGAAAAATTATCATCGTTGGCTTGGTTAAAAATTGTTTTTTTCTAAATTTAATATGTCATAAGTAAGTCGATATTTTATTTTGTTCATATAAAAATAATGCCGTAAGTCGATACTTGCACACATAATACATGCACTCAAACTATTAATTCACAAAATGCACTTTTTCAAAATGGAAATATATAATATTATAAATTATATTAAAGTCAATACTCAATATTAATTGTTTGTTGATATTATATACATATACAAAACTGAACGAGTGAGCATTGGTATTTATTTTTATTTTTATAATTTTATCTGATCGTCGACTCAGTGTAAAGCAATAAATGAAGATAATAAACTATAAAGATAACTTTTTCTTAATAAGCGATATCATCATATCGGTGTTGGATGTTGGTATTTATGTTTCATTCGCAATTTGTATCGCGTATAGAGTGAACATATGTAGTGTAAGGTGTATACTGTATAGTGTTAAATAGCGTGTGTCAATTATTAACAATTTAAATTTAATTATTAACAATTTAATTTAATATTAAAATGGATCTAAAAATCCAAAAAAAATTTCAAACAGAAAAAGGCAAGCCGTGCATTTTAGTCGATGGATATAAATAATAATAATAATAATACAGAGAATTTAATGTACTGAAAAAATGTGGTAGTATCCGATACCGTTGTACTAATAAAAACTGTTCTGCTAGTCTGCTTGTTAATAATGATGTTACAATAGTTATTAGTGTGCTTAATGATCATAATCATAATGTAATTGCTGATAATATCGTTGGTAGGCAAATTATCAATTCCCGTATCAAAGGAAATGCGAAAATGATTTATTAACAAGGCCGAATAAAATAATTCGAGCTGAACTTCAAAATTCAGAAAATGATATTGAACTTGTGCATTCTGATTTGAGGTTATGGAGAAAAAGTATGTACGATTTCCGTCGTAAGAGTATGCCTAAAATTCCAAAAAGTTTTGAAGAATCAAAAGTTCAAATATTTGATACACGCGAAAATATAATAAGTAATACTGGTGAGTTATTTTGTCATATGGAAACAATTTCAAGTCCGGTAATGTTTACTTGTGCTACTAATCTTGAAATATTAAGTCAATGTTCTCATATATTCGCCGATGGGACGTTTTCACACTGCCCCAAATATTATGAACAACTTTATACTATTCATGTATTGCAAAATGGTTTTTATATACCTATAGTGTTTTGTTTTTTGACTTCAAAATCAACTCAAACATATATTGATATGTGGCTCACAATTGTAAAATTATGTTTGAAATTGACTGGTATAAATATACAACTATCATTGGCTCAATCAACTTTTCATTTCGATTTTGAAAAAAGTGCACATAACGCTGTTAAAGAAATTTTCCCGAACTGCAGAATTCTGGCATGTAGGTTTCATTTAAATCAAAGTTGGTTTAGACATATTCAAAAAGATAGTCAGTTATTAAAAGAGTATAAATCAAGTTCTGTAATGGGTGTTTGGCTAAAAAAATTTTTTGCTTTAGGATTTCTACCAGCCAATTTAGTAGAAAATGCTTTTTTACATTTAATTGAAAATGCTCCTACGTCTGATTTTGGATTTTCCGATTATTTACTTAAAAACTATGTAGAAACCGATGCAAAATTTCCACCAACTTTATGGGCAGATAAACCATCAGAAGAAGCTAGAACAACTAATGGTCCAGAATCTTTTCATATGCACTATAATTCGCAGTTTTATACCTCGCATCCATCTACTTTCCAAGTAATAAACATATTATTAGGTATTCAAACTGAAACATATTTAAAAATAAATAGTTTTAAACGTAATGAAAAAAATAAATTACGAAAAGAGCAAGAAAACAATATTAAATTTATAATTGATACTTGGGAACAATTTAAAAATAATAAAATATCAATGAATGACTATTTGCAAGCAATGGGACCACGTTTTTGTGCTAGTCACCAAATGTAATTTTTAAAAAAAAAATTATATAAAAAATATATACTACGATACAATTATTTAATTATTATTATTATTTTATTACGATTATGAACTGAAAAAATATGACTTATGACTATGTCAATACAATTATTTAATTATTATTATTTTTATATGAACTGTATTGTATGTATACATTATTTTATGTTGTATATAAATTATTATATATAGTATATACACATATCATTTGGTGCGCAATCGTGTTGTGATTTTAACAGGTAAAAAGGGATCGGGGCGCAATCGTGTTCCAAATTTTTTGCGCAATCGTGGTGTAATTAGTCGGGTCAAAAAAGGAAAAATTGCGCAATCGTGTTGTAGCCATTATTCTAGCGTCCAGGTGTCCTCGACAACAATATACGTACATGAAATTTTACTCTTTTATAACAATATCACAAGCTCATATTATTACTTTCATAATTTATATTTTATGATTCGACCTAATGTATTTATGTATGTTATTATATTAGAATGCTATAGAACACAAGTACGAGTAGTACCACATAATGATTTCCTCCTTAACATGAATAAACTAACCTAACCTAACCTGCACTATTGTAGTTTCATTTGACATTATGTCATTAATCATTATATAATATGTAATAATAAGATAATATAACATTTTATGATGGAGTAGCTAAAATTTAAAATTTACATGTTCATAGATTTTTGTATCGGGTCACCATAACTATAGTAAACTTATACCGATTTTGAAATATATTTAGCAATTTAATTTAAGACATATAGAGTGTTTATTGTGTATTTTTGCAGGTATTATGTTATATACCTTTTTCACAATGTTTAACTTATCAAGTAATACACGACGAGTAAAATTAAAACTTAATGTTCATGTTGTAGGTACATTGTATATAAACATAACATACTTAGCAAAACTTTAATATTATTATAATAAATTGAAAATTATGAGATGCCAACATTTTCAAAAATACAAAATAATTTTGTTTGTATTTCCTAATATTACACCAAGTCACCAAACATATTTGCCAAAGATTTTAATCTAATAAATAATATTTCATAACTATAATATTTTATTTTTATAATAATATTTATTATATAATCAAATGTAGGTTCTTACTACCTATATAAATATAAATTATAATCAAGTAATAATACACAAGCGCCAGTACTAAAAGTCCAAATAAGTAAATTAACAATTTAATTTAAATTTGGTATAGGTATATTTTATTTCTGTTATTATTATTATATATTGATACGATGTTTAATTTACTCATATTTTTAAATTGTATTTTATTTAATAAAAACTGGCCATTTTCTAAAAAAAAAAAATTGTTTATAACAATAGAAATCAAACATCTTTTAATTAATGAAATTTGTTCAATAATTTTAGGAATTGTTTAAATATTTTTAAAAAATAATTAACTATTTTTGACCTATAGCTTGAGGTTTTCTGTGCAATTATTGTTCAACTGAATGCATTTACTGAAAGGTGTTTATACATTATAATGTACTAATGTCTAATATATTTATTTTTAGTTTGTGTATTATGTAGTGGCGTATTGTGTATATTTATAACTCACATAATTAAATTGTAATTACCTATATTGAAATTATTAAGTAATATTTTTGTATACATTATACACCTGCACTTATTACAGAGAATATGACAAATTAATTAGCAATATAAGCATTGTGATATAATTATATAAATGTACCTTAACGTCCTTAAATAATACGCCCCTAAATAAATCATATTAGTTTAAATTTATAATTCCAACCACAAAAATATATTAGATTAAAAATAGTTAAACTATAGTTGCTCCGTTATACTAACAATAAAAAAAATGTTTCATTCAATTCTAACTTATGTAACTGAATAACGTTTAGTTTATTATTTACTATTCAGCCAAGTTAATTGGCATCTTAATCTCTGGTCATATTCTTTTAATGTCAAATATTTATAAAAAAAATGACCAATTATAAATATATTTAATTTTAATAATTAATAGGTATATAATTATTTTAATTTACGTTGATTATTTTTTTATTAAATTATCTTAAAAAATTATTATGAAAAAAATCATAATATAATTAAATAGGCATAGTTAGAAGCATAACTCATAATCGAAAACATTGGACAACAAACGTGGTTTAGGTGGTAGGGTATAAAAAACATTTATGCCTTGCCTCCAAGGTGTTTTCTCGGGGAGCAGGTTGAAACGTCGACAATCAATATATCGACAAGTTAAAATGTCGTCGGTCGAAACATCTTCAAGTACAAAATGTCGACAGGTCAATATATCGACAAGTACAATGTCGACAAGTATGTTCGAGTATGTCTAAGTATGTCCAATTAAAATAAGTATATAAATTATGAAAATAAAAAAATATTTTAGGATATAAAAATAAAATGTAATAATAAATAATGTACTAATAAAAATAAAATATATGACAATAATATGTCAATATGTCAACATATTAAATGAAATAATTAAATAAATAAAATAAAATTATAATATCATATTATAAGCAATCCCTCTTAAAAACTCCATAACTGGAACGTTTCCTTGATTTTCAATTACGTTTTGGATTGTGTCTTCTCGTTGATGATTTTTCTTTTTTGAATGTGGACGAGGTACTCCACGAAGTATTGACTCAATCATTATTTCTGTATTATTTTGTTGTTTTTGTAATTCTTTTATTAAGTGGTATACTCCTACGTGTGATTCATCAACAAGACACTCCCAACGTCGATACCAGGCTTCAATATTATTTTGTGTTCTTGGAATTTGTTGATGTTCACAGCACATAATATATACTCGTACTCGTTCGTACTCGTTCTAAATCGAAATGATTTCATATCTCTCTTGCACGGGAATTACTATTTATTTTATCATTATCACTGGATCAATATCATCATAATCATTATCTGTGTATACAAAGCTATTAAAGAGCAAAAGAATACCGTTCACTTTATCTCAACGTTAAACTATAAATGTTATACTATACAATTTAATATTTTTTTTCGATAATTTGTACTAGTCGATATTTTGACCTGTCGACATTTTGTACTTGTCGATGTTTCGACCGTCGACATTTTTTCTTGTCGATATGTTGACTGACCTAATATATGGTACATATTATGTACCCGATATGTTGAACTTGTTATTCGTACCAGACCCGTTTTCTCGAATGTGACCCTGGTACTAAATTTCACGTTTTTAGTCACCCTCTTAAATAATAAACTTATATATAGATATAGTATCTATTGTCAGATTTTACAATTTTCATATTATATAATACAAAAAAAAAAAAAAAAAAAAATACTGGAAACCTCTCCGGTAAACATATAATTGTCATATAGGTATAGTATCTGCTAAATAATCTGATCAGCTGTTTGCTCAAACGATTTTTGAAAGCTACTCGGATTTAAATGAATATTAATTACCTAATGATATTAATTGTTATTTATTTTTTGTGGTGGTTTATCCGGCCAAATTGTCCTAGCTCGAACCACCTCCTAATTCTTTTACATCCTTCTTGACTGTATCTTCACCTCAATTTTGGTCTTCCCAGGGGTCTATTGCCCACAGTATTTTATTCTAGCTAATACCGTTCTTAGAAGAGAGTTTTGGCTACTCATTGCATGGCCTTATGTATCGCAGCCTTCCTTTCTTGAAGTGAAGTTAGGTTAGTCTCTAAGACGACGTTCTTTTCGTTATATTTTTCTGGTAGTTCTCATTTTCTCTATTCTTCTATTTTTTATTTTTTTCTCTTAAAATTAATATTTATAAGTTTACAAGACTTGTGCTTTTTAAAAATAAAATTGTGTCAAGCAGCCAAGCAGAATAGTTTATTAAAGCTCCTATTATCATATTCAATTGGCTATATAATATAATCTAATACAAATTTTCAACATTACGACACAGTAACGTACACAGATATTTTCAATGAGACAGGTTATAGGTGTAAAAAATTATATGTATATTGTATATTGTATAATATATAGTTATAATAATATAATATAATTTATATATAAAAATTACTTTTAAATTTTATTCATCTATATATATAGGTAGTAAAGAAATACCAAGGGGGGAGGTTAGACCCCCCTTCCCACTCCCAAGACCTCCGATTACGCCACTGTGACGACAACGAAATGACTCAAACTAATAACCGCTGTTATACATAATAAAAAATTGAAAAGTATTACTGTAATGTTACTTGTTATTTAAATTATAACGATCTTTTTTCAGTGGCAAAATGTTTATTTGATTCAATTTAAGAATTTTAAAATGTCAATATTTATACCAGGTTTAATAACAAATAAATATTAGTTGTACCTTGTACATATTATTATTTAAAATTATGATATTATTATGTATGTTTTCTAATATTGTATATTTTCTTGTTTACACTTATCTATTATATATGGAGATATGTGAGATGATAAATTGTCTCCAATCACAACCTTTTTACCAGGTGTTTTTTTTAAATTCCTTATTAAAACTTTATCAAACCAATCACAAAATATACTTGCGTCAAACCATCCAGAAGGACTTGCATTGTATCGACATCCAGTAGGCCCACCTTCGGTCCATGGTTGCCATAGCCCTTTAGCCTTATAAACTACATAAGGAGGCAATAATTGGCCAGCAGCATTACCACACATCATGAGACTAATACTGACCTTGGAAGTATTACAAATCCTTTCGGGATACTTACTGCCTCTTTTGACAATTACCTTTTTTTGGCCAGGGTTATCAGTGAGGTTCGTTTCATCATAATTGTATATGTTTTCCGGAAGAACATCACCAATAGTTTTCTGTAAATTATTTATATACTGTCTTATAATATCTTCATTTATCGCTGCTCTAGATCTTTTGATATTTGTGGCCAAACGATACGATAGGGGTTTATTACGTTTTAAAAAATTTGAAACCCATGAAAGTCCTGGTAAATTATTTTTAAATGTATTTACTTTTTTTCCTAGTCTATCTAAATATGACTTAACTATGTATCGAAAATCAGTCTTATCTACAGGAAATCCATAATCACACATTAATATAATATGACTTGTGAAACATTTTTCTTCCTCTTCTGAGAAGATAGTTGGACGACCCCAATGATTGCCATGTTGTTTTTTTAACTTATAATTGAGTGTACGCCGTGGTATGTTATACAGTTTTTCAGCCTCTCTTTGGGTGATTTTTTTGTTAATTATATCATTCAAACATGTTTTTAAAATTTCATCTGTATAATTCCTGTATGTTCGAGAGCCTACGGCCCTTTTATATTTGTTTGGCATGCTGAAAAATTATAAAAAAACATCAATTACATCCAAATATACAAACAAAAAATAACATTGCACCATCAAAACGTCTGGTGCAAAGTTATTGAAAAATAAGGTACTTTTGGTTTTTTTTAACAAATTTAGTGCCAGCAAAGTACTTAAGAAAAAATTATAATGAAATGCAATGTATTCTTTATCCTGACAACATTCATAATATATAAAATAATAACTTACCTGTTAAAATATTTTTTTATTGTGTGAACTTTGCCAATTTTTTTCAAGCACGGTTTGTTGTAAATGATAACGTTCCTTATCACGGACACATATTTTCGAGGGAAATCCTGATACTGATAATAAAAACGGTTCCAATCATTAGTTATGAAGTTAGGAACGAGATTTTTTTTTAAATCGTTTTATACCTAAATTAGTTTCCAGGTTATATCAATTAATAACAAAAAATTATTTTGGTGCAATGTTGACTCCCCTGGTGCAAAGTATACTCAAATTACGGTAATAGCTTTCCATCCCAGTGAAGAATAACTGCATCATCGATTGACAGTTTATATTCTTTACGGATATTCTCTGCGCGCTCTTTTCGAAAACGTAAACGTGTATTTCGAATTGATGTTCTATTTATAATTAATTTATTAACATCCTCACCTAATGCTTCTGCTGTTGAAATTAAAATGTGAACGGCATCTCTGTCGCTAAGCTTGCATTTATCTAATGCAGATGCAAGTTTCGATGTGATGAAATTAATATTTCCTCTATTTGGTTGTTTAAAGCACTTTGTAGATGGACCGGGCATGTCAAACTCTTCATCTTCCATAGTAGACTCATCGGTTGATGACGTACTCATTTCCACAAATGTATCTAAAATATATATAAAAAAAATAAATACAAATAATAAAAATGAATACATAATATTCACAGTTATGTAATAATTTTACTGACCGTGGATCTCCGATTCTTCATAAGTTCTTTTTCGTCTTTCCTCAACAATTTTTAATCTTTCCTCGGCTTTTTTTTCTTTATTAATTATTTTTAGATCAATCCCTAACATGGATCCAGGACGACCTTTTTGCCTCTGTGGTATTAGAAAATCTCTGTCTTCTTTTATTTTTATAACTTCAAGAGCATCAGCTTGAGCAATGTCAAATAAATCATCTAATATCATGCTAAATTCTTCATTTTTTTTTAGTTGTGTGTCTGTTTTTCTATACTGCAACTTTTGCAAATTTCTCCATTCGTTATATAATTTTTGAAGTTTTATGGCACAATATTGTTCAGCACTAACCGGTATACGTGCCTTTTGCCAAAAAACACTTACTTCTTTTATTACTAATTTCGCACTTTCGTTTAAATTAAGGCGAACTTCACGCATATTGTAAAAAAGAACCGATAACGCCTGTCTTATAGATGGTAATTTGCTACCGACAATTTGATTTGATGTATAGCCAATTAAAAATGTATAAGAATCTTTACGTAAACTCTTTCTTGACGCCATTATAATAATTTATGCACAAAAAAAATGACAAATTTTTTATTTAAATATAATTTAACAATAAACAGTTAATATGTAGTGGCAATCGGTTTTGTGATACGCTGATATAGCACTGTAGAGTGTAGAGTGTAGACTAGTGTTCAATTCTAATAGTTACTAACAGACGGTCACAATATTACTTATCGGTATGTTCAATGTTCAAACTTTAAATAAGAAAATACCATTGAAATAATTATCGGTGTCCTGGTATATTTAGCGTAATATTTTATATCAACAAATATTTTACTAATAGTCTAATGTTAATTTACTTTTCGATAAAATAAATAAGATTTTTTTTTTTTGTAAGATTTGTGTAATTATTATTTTTAAAATATAATTATCGAGATAAATATTAAGTTTATGAAAAAATGTTTAAGGTTATAAATAATATAAAATATTTTTCTTAACAAATTATGTATTATCGTTTTTTTTATAGAATCATTATTTAATATACTACGCTTAAAATTTAAGAAAAATATGCTATTTTCTTAAAAAAATAGATATAGACAATTTCAACTCTTTTGTGGCACGGGTTTACCTTGTTCAATTCACATGGAACTACTTGTACATCGTTTTTAAGTGTATTCAAATATTATTAAAAAGTATAATTTAAGAAAAGACATAATTAGAAATTCATACCTGATAGACTAGGACCACCCTAACGTCCATATTATGTATTGGAATCACAAATACAACTAAATACGTAATAAAAATGTACGAGTGGGATAACATCACAGAACATAGGTAATCTAGAAAAATTTTATCATCGACGCGATATTGAACGGATAAGATAAACTACCTATAGTTGTACATAGTACTTATAATAATGTATTGTAGTAACATTAGATTAGATATTTCATAAGCATAGGCGTGGCCAGACTTTCTTGTCAGGTGTTGCTAATGTCACAAAAGTTAAAAAGTTCCAAAAAAATGTTCCAAAAATTAAAAAGTTGTTTATTTTATCAATTAGATATTTTAACAGAGTAGTAAATGGTCATTTATATATTAATCACATTATAACTAATTAAAAATATTAAATAAACTAATTAAATCAAACATATTATAAAAAATTGTAAGGTATACATTGAAAATATAAAATAATACAATATTACAATATCAAACGTCTGTTGCAGTGGCGGATCTAAAAAAAAAGGCCCGGTCGGACATTTAAAATTGGAGCCCACGCCTCCCCTATTCCCTAATTATAATATCTTATTTAAAATGTTAAACAGGGTTGGGGGGAGAAGTATTTATATATTTAAAATTAATTCAAGAATACATACATAATAAAATACTTTAACTTATTTAATTTATGTTACCAACTCGTATAACAATCGAAAATTAATAATATTGTAAAACGTCAATATAAAATAAAACACTTATTTATAATACATAATATTTATTATAATTTATAATAATTCACTTTTATAACCTTTTCTAGCTTTTTTTTCTGAAAAAATTTTGATGGTAGATTGTAAATCTATTAATTCTGCTGTATCTCTTTCTATGTAAAGCATTGCATAATCATTAAGGCGGTCTTCACTCAATGTTGATCTACGGTAATCTTTGATTTTTTTCAATGAGCTCATTGATCTCTCTGCACTGGCAGTACTAAGTTACTAGTTAATAAATTTTTTTTATCAACGTTTTGAGAAGCATCAGGTATTGTGATCGGAGAGCTTTCAAATTGATTAAAAAAATCCCCAAGTACTTTTTGTTTCTTGTCAGATTTACATTTTTCTAGTTCCCTTCTTTCTTTTTCTTTCCGTTTTAAACTTCCCGATTTGTGTTTATAATTTGAATTGTAAGGATTAGATATTTTTCAACTAAAGATAAAATAAAAATTATTAACATATTTATCTATCTACCTATCAATGTTTCATAAATTATATTTATACAACTAATATCAATAATCTAATAATTCTTATTATAAAAATACTAATTAATAATTTAATTAATAATACATACATTTTATAGTTTATAATAAGACGTGTTCTTCAATGATGTTTCGTACGTCGTAACCGCTCAATAAAAGAAATATAAATGGCAAATATAAAAGTAATTTGACTTTATATAAATATAAGATAAAATATACATGGGTCGATAAACGTCGACGACAATCGATAAACGTCGACGACAATGGGAATTACCAGTTATTTGGTACTTTTAGCTCACTGCTATAATATCATAATATTCTGTATTATATAACAACTTTTAATAATATGGTTTATTATAGTATAATTATTTTAATACACTTATTTTTTTATTTATTAAATCTAGTGTTATCCCTATTATTTTGGCCAAAGGGGCCCCTACGTCCGGGGCCCGGTCGGACATGTCCAGGTTGCCCGGGTGTTAAATCCGCCACTGGTCTGTTGTGAGGAATGATATTTTTGAACTCATAAATTATATTATCATAGTCGAGTTCTGATAATAGTTCTTGCTCGACAAACATCAGTAATAACGCTTCAAGTCTATTTTGTGTCATAGTATTGCGAAGTTTTGACTTGACAATAGAGAGTTTAGAAAATGACCTTTCACAAGAACATGACGTGACTGGAATGACCAAAAATTTCATTAAAACATCATAAAAATGTGAAAAAATGTTTTTTCGATCTAACTGCTGTAACCAATCTAACCATTGATCAATAGTTGTTGTAGAAGTTGTACCATGATACCATAATTTCGTGGTGTAAACCACGATCTATAGCAGTGGTGTATACTATGGTTATCTACTGTAGAGAACCGATCTGTGTATGCCGAGATTATGAAACCACGATATTGATAACAATTACACCCATAGACCATACCTATACGTTATATTAGGTTTTTATATTTTAAAGTTTAAACAACAGCTGTAGATCTACAGCCGTGCTTTAAACTAAAATACAAATTGATGTTAGTAGTATACTAGTATACTGGTATGATAAATCATCTAACAAAAGTTCAGGTGTTGCTATAGCATACCCAGCAACACCTGTAAACACGCCTATGTTCATAAGCCATTCTACAATATTATTCTATATTTACGATAAAAATATTATCAAAATCAAAAATTAAATTGCCATTAAAGTGTCCGTTATTTAGGGGTTTTTCTGTATAAAACTAGTGAAAATATCCCCGTTCCCATAAAAACGTCTGTTATTCGGAGGTGTCCGCTATTCAGAGGTGTCCATTAAGGGAGGTTTCACTGTAATAATAATATAGGGCAATCGTTAATGTATCATAAAATATTCTTGGTAATAATATATATAGACAGACACACCGTCGTCGCTCAGAATCCTTTTTTCGTATATAATAGATAAATCATTGAATTCAAATTTAATATAGTACGCAGTGACTTACTTAATGACGAAGTACTGGACAGTACATCTATTTTGTAGGTACCATAAAACCGGATAAACGGGTATTTTTATAAATTCCTATACTTGATAAAATTTTGAAAATATTATATTATATTTTATTTTATAAGCATTTAAAGTTGGATTTTTGACAACATTCATCAAATTTTAAATTTAAAAATATTTTTGTTGTTAGAAATATTTTAGTAATTTTTTAAAATTGTTTAATAATTTTACTCAAATACTTAACAACACTACTTACTAGGTCAGTGGCGTAGGAAGACTAGTTAGTGGCGTAGGAAGACTAGTTAGCGCCCCTGGCAAACCTAGGAAAACGCGCCTTTTTAGCGATAAAAAAATTTACGAACATTTTGAAGCACAAATTTGCTCCCCTGGCGTAGGCACAGTTTGCCATACCCTATTGCTACGCGCCTACGCCACTGCACTATAGGTACCTACCTAGACGGTCTGTATTGACTAAAAAACAGTGGCTGAACTTCAATATATAAGTATGCATATTGCGTAGCCCGGTAGCCGCATAGAAGTAATAGCTATAAAGATATCTACCACACATAAAAAATCGACGGTATAATTGACACGGTACGCAGCGGCGACTAGTACAAAGTACAGGCACCACTGTGATCCAGTCTACACCTTGTCAACTGCCAACACCGGCAACGACAGTACGACACCGTCTATTTTCCCACCTTGCCGCAAAGGCACAGGACTGGATGGGAAGACAAGTCGCGCCGAGGAGTATCGGCCGCCGGAACTTGGTGCTCTCTCTCGTTCGCCGACCACCGTACCGGACGCATCGTACATACACCTCGTAGTGTTCTACTGTTCTCAACCTATATATACATATCTATACTGTTTTGTCAAGATGGACAAATAAAGTTGTTTATTAAATCGTAATTCGGGTGTAGCATTATTTCCACCGGTCGTAACCTCATTCACAACACCCAGCGACCGGTGTACCGAGGCCATCAAGACCACAGCACCGCCGTAACCGCGTCAAATTGGCTCCCCGGCGGGGAATCGAACCCCGGTATCCCGCGTGACAGGCGGTGACACTTACCACTATACTACCGACGATAATAAATAATAATAATTCTTTGGCACGATATTATTACCGGGAGTGCTAAAGCTCCACATACAGTTCAAACGATTTACGAAAAGAATTTCGATCCCGACCGAAATACCGGTCAAACATTGTGCAAACACTCTCGAAATGTGCGTACAAACACCGTAAGGTTGCGCAAATTGGTTTGAAGTTTATGGGGGCATTAACGGTACGACGTTTGAGAGTATAATTTCTACCGTGTGGTGTGGCCCCACTGGCTCTTGCTTTGTCATTTATTGGACACGTCCACAGACCGAGATTTAACAGCTGATATCATTATATTATCCCAGTCCGTGCCAACGTCTTTTTCATTGCGTCGTTTCTGTTCTTTGTGTTCTTAGTCATTTTTCGTTCGCTCGCGCCAAATAAAAATTGTAAGAAGTTTGTATTGTTTGTGATATTTGTTACGCGCCACTGTGTGCCTACCCACTCGGTTATATCTCGAACGACACTTTTTGCTTTCGTTTTTCTGCGCCGTTTGTTTGGTTGAGAATTCGCTCGGCGTGTGCTGGCCTTGTATGTGATTTCGTCGCGGTTGACATATTTTGAGGTTCGAGTGGTTCGACTAGCAATGTTGCTATAATCGACGTGTAGTACACGGTCACAGTCATGCCGGCTGGTCGCAGGACTTCTGGGTAGTTTTACCGACGAACGTTTCTCAGACCCGTCGTGAACTGACAACGGTGTCTGACCTCTTTGAAACGAATATACTTATAGTTCAATATTGGTGTTCATAGTATTATGAGCTACCCGACAAGACAGCACTCCCAAGACTGAAACACCATCGATTATAGGACTGTCAGAAAAGCAATTTGTACAGGTATGTATAGCTCATGGTTTTTTCATATTACACAAATGTCGTGGTCACTCATCGCTCGCTGCGCTCTCTCAGACGATTAAAATTGAAAACATTCCTCGACGGTGTTTAAGAACTACCTAATTCTATTCATGAAAATGTACATCACTCATAGTCAATATTATACATAATTTATTGATAGGTACATAACTAAATGCTCTTATAACAGTTTTTTTTCCCCCAGTTTAAGGTTGATTCGAGATCGATTGGCAGTACCTATGTATAATACTCTAATACTTAAATGAATCTATAGTCTAAATAGTACAATACTATATGATAAATTGATACTTTTCTGTTATCCCTACTACTGCTCGATGCTAAGACTACCTCGACTACTCAATTATGTTATCTCGACTACAATAGTACTATCCCGGTAGTTCCGTATTTTGATATTTAATATACAATATGAATTGCCATTTATATAATAATGTATATTAGTATGAAGTTTTTTCAATCACGGTGTGTCGGAAGTAAACCTTTCTCTTAAAAAAATACAAACCCATCTTTTTTAGTGTTTGGTAAACTCCAAAGATCCATATTTATTTTTAAATTAATAAATACAACAACGGAAATACACGGGACTGAATTACTTTTAAGTAAGATAATACTACAAAAATTAACAGGTGTCGCCTACAGTTAATCGAACTGGCGGTAGTCGCGGCATCGGCTAATCGAGATCACAGAATTGAGACTCACGGTAGTAGGGATAACAAAAAAGTTCCTCGTAGTAATAGTACAATTATTGGTATTTTAATCATTATTTTAATCAGCTGTACCTTCCTACCTACCTATTTGTACAAATAAACATTCGCTTTAAATATCTAGTTTTTTTTTTAAGAATTTCAATTGTAATTTAACCTAAATTATGTAAGATACTAAATTGATTTAACACTAGCATTGAGATTAATAAACTAGGTATCTTAGATATTTATGAAGATATAAATTCTATTGAACTACCTATATTTTTATCAACATTCTTCTTCTTCTTCTTCTTCTTCTAATGGCAATTCTACTCTCTAAGAGTTTTTACTACACTTTTTACTACCGCCATTACTACACTTCGCCACCTGTCTCTATCTTGAACTGTCTCCCTCCAATTCTCAACTCCGAGGATTTATAAATCTTCTTCTACCACGTCTATCCATCTTTTTCTCGGTCTACCTCTTGGTCTTTTACCTATTGGCTTCCATTCCAATGTCACTCTAACTATTTCATTCTCTCGTCTTCTCATTATGTGTCCTAGCCATTGTATCCTTTGGCTTTAAATGAAGCTTGTTACTGTTGTTAGTTCCAACATATCGTACAACTCTCTGTTGTACCTCCTCCGCCAATTCCCCGTTGTTTCGTCAAAGACAGGTCCACATATTTTCCTCCATATTCTGTGTTCAAAAGTCCTCAGTTTTCTCTCTGTTTGTTTGGTTGTCGTCCAAGCTTCGCAACCATATGTTAGCGTCGGTCTTATAATGGCTACGTATAGTCTTGATTTCGTCTTCCTTGATAATATTTTGGACGTGAAAAATTTTTTCAGTGCATAGAACGTTCTCTGAGCTTTGTTTTTCCGAATACTTATTTCCTTTGACCAATCATTCTTTGTACTTAATGTAGCTCCCAAATATTTGAAATCGCTAACTTTTTCATAGGCTAAATTCTCCGACTTATTAGGGTCTTCCCCACTCTCAATTAGTTCCATTATCTTTGTTTTCTCAGTGTTAATTTCAAGACCTATTTTTTTCGCCGCTTCTTCTAACACTCTGGCTGCGTTGGCTGTGTCTGAAAGCGAATCGCCTGTTATGTCTAAATCATCAGCAAAGCCGAGGATCTGTATCTTATTCTGACCGATTAGTAGGCCACCTTCATTGTCCTGTAGTACCCTTATTACCTTCTCTAAAGCAAGATTGAAGAGTACTGGGGACAGGGCATCTCCCTGTTTTAGTCCGGTTTCCACTGTTAAGGTTTCTGATGTTACATTTTGTGTTCTCACTCTGTATTTCGTGTTTTCCATACACATTTTAGTTAGGGATATTAATTTTTTTGGGAAACCGAACTCATACATAATGTTGTAGAGGCTCTCTCTGTGGATACTATCATAGGATTTTTTGAAAACTATAAATATTTGCCACAGATTCTGCCGATATTCGTATCTCTTTTCAATTATTTGGCCTATTACGGATAGTTGTTCCGTGGTTGAACGTCCTTTTCGGAAACCACATTGATATTCACCTAAACAGTCCTCCACATAAGGGACCATGTGATTTAGTAAAATTCTAGAGGAGACCTTGTACGCAGAGTTCAAGAGCGATATCCCTCTATAATTATCACATTTTGTCTTATCTCCTTTTTTGTACAATGGTATAATGATTGCCTCATTCCAGCTATCCGGTACCCGTTCTTCCATCCATATTTGCTGGCACAGTCTGTATATTACTACATGTAGCTCCTCGCCTCCATATTTAATGAGTTCTGTTGGAATATTATCTGTACCCGGTGCTTTCCAAATTTTCAGGCCAATTATAGCACTTTTTACTTCATCTAGACTAACATCCTCTACATAGGGCTACGGTCTTTCATATTCGACATGTGTTACAGGCTGGGCTGGCATCTTACCATTTAGTAATTTTTCTAAATAGCCTTTCCATCTCTCAGCTCTTGACTCTGGCTCCATTAACATTTGTCCGTCTTGGTCTCTGATTGCATTCCATATAGGGTTGAATTGTTTATACTGTTTGATGACTCTAAAAAAAATTTCTAGTTCTCCCCTGCGTATGATCGTTCTCTGCGGTATGAAGTATGTTGTTAAAGAATTTTCTTTTTTCCCTTTGAAGGTCGCTTTTGCAGATTTTACGTTCCCGAATGAAAGCTTCTTTAGTTGTTTGAGTGTTGTTCTTAATAAAGTCGTCTCTCGCTTTGCGACATTTGTCCACAGCAATTCTACACACATCATTATACCAAGTATTTCTTGACCTTTTTATCTCACCAATGCTAGTGGCCGCTGATTTTTTGACAGCATTACTCACTTTTTCCCAATCCAAGTCTACATCTATTTCTATTTGTACGCTATTTTCTTTAAGCTCTTTCCTTACTTCGCTCTCATAATTTTTCCTCACGGTTTCATATCTTAGTAACTCTAGATTGAATTTAGCTCTTTTGTCTTTTAATCTCGATTGGCTTTTTAACTTTGATCTAAGTTTGGCAATCACTAAGTAATGATCCGTGTCACAGTCAGCACCTCTGTGGCTTCTTACATCGTGGATTGTACTACGGTATCTAGTCTGTATGAGAATGTGATCGATTTGGTTCAGGGTTTCTCCATCCGGTGACCTCCAAGTGGCTTTGTGAATATTTTTATGTGGGAAAGTGGTACTACTAACAGTCAATCCATTTAATGTCGCAAACGCTATCAATCGCTGACCATTGTCATTGCTGTTGCAATGCAAACTTTCCTTCCCTATGCAAGGGAAGTACTGTGGTTCCTGTCCACATTTTGCATTGAAATCACCTATTACAATCCTTATCATGTTCCCATTGATACCTTCATATGTATCAGTCAGTTCGTCGTAGAAGCTATCTTTCACATTGTCATATTTTACTTCTGTTGGTGCGTGGCAATTTATTGTACAGATACTAATTGGACTAGTGTTGATGGTTAAGGTTGATATCCGTTCGGATACTGGATTAAACTCCTTAATGTACGGTACTAATGTCCTATGAACTGCAAAGCCATTGCCGAAATGAGGTGTATTCTCCATTCCAGAGAAGAAAATTGTGTACTCTCCTATCGTTAGTTGTCCTACTCCCAACCATCTTATTTCTTGTATGGCTGCTACTTTAATGTTGTAGTTGTTAAGGACGTCAGCTAAATTTTGACTTGCTCCTGTTCTATACAAGCTTGTCACATTCCATGTTGCAATCTTAAAATCAGCATTCCGTTTCCAAAAACCAGTCTTGAATCCGTGTAATCTTGTCCGAGGCTTAGGTGTAGTTGGTTTCATAACAAGGTTCTTTTACTAGGCAGGGTTGTTAACCCTGCGCTTAACCCCCAACCTGGAGGACCAGTCTACCCCAACCAATCAAGGTCAGGGTAGGGCTACTGCAGTGTACTTATAGAAGTGCACTGGGCGATGGGAGCGCCACTTTCCCTACGCCTAAGGTAAGATACTAAATTGATTTAACACTAGCATTGAGATTAATAAACTAGGTATCTTAGATATTTATGAAGATATAAATTCTATTGAACTACCTATATTTTTATCAACATTAATAATTATATAATATAGGTACCTATAAACTAGATAGTCATTATACTATGTTGGTGATAGTTTAAAATTATTTAAATAATATCTATGTAGAGTTTATTGGGCTTATCTACATTTAAACAATGTTTTATTCAATGTTCAGTTTCCAGGCTAAACTACCTGAGTGATTCTTATACAAATTCTAAATTTTACTTGCGGGCTACAAGTGGGCCATGGTTTGCAACACCTGGTGTATTATATGTACCACTTGTGGTATAGCAGATAATTCCTAATAATTATACTGCTACAATCTAAAAGGGAATATATTATTGAAGAAAAAATAGTATCTGCCATGCTTAAGGCTTAATAAAATCTCAACTGTACATTTTATATTAATTAACGTTTATGCCAAACATAGGTACTTGGATATCTTTGACTATTTGAATTATTTCTTCTTTTTAATTAGGCCATATGTAAATAATAAATGATTTGCATAATTAATATGATATTGTTAGAATAATATTTTATGATTGGAGTTGACCTAAGTTAAACATTTAGTCATGATAGTCAACAAAGTTAAGTTATAATTGTATATTCCATCATATGAGGTTATAAATATCAACAAACATATCAAAAACTATCGAATGCCAAAGTGTGTCAATTTATCATAATACTTTTTTATTTTAATACACTTATTCTATTATATGTATTTTTTTTTTTGTTTAAGGTTCAAAATAATATCCTAATGGAAAATCCAAAATCTGTGAAATGCAGAGACTGAGAACTTTATGATTTTTCATTTTCGTCTTCAGATGAAGACCTATCCAAGGACGATAAGGTTGTTTCTGAAGATGGCTTTAGAAAATGGTCTGCCCGTAGTTGTTCAATGAATATAATCCAGAAAAATGCGCAAGAAAGTTAATTCAAAGATATCTACTACTTGAGTATGTCTCATTTGTATGTCGAAAGAAAATATTAAACCAGTTCCCTAGGACAAATATCTCTTGCAACATAGCATTGTTGGGTATAGTCAGATATAAGACAACAAACATAAACAATATGTTAAGTGTAGAGCAAAGTAGTTCATTGTTTTTCTTTTTGAATATTTGAATACTTATATTTAACAAAAGAAGAAAAACCCAAGAACGAGTTTAATATGGAGTAAATAAGGACAATGATGAATTCAAGAACTTTAATATATAGTAGCAATATTAGATCTTACATCTTCAATATTCTGTCTAAAGTTGTATTACTGTTAATAATGGTAGTGTTATTGCTAAAGAAAAACTTTATGAATGCTGGAAATATTATAATACAATGTCCTATGTGATTGCCAAAAGGAAAATTTGAACGATGTCAAAGTACTTTTTTGAATGGAATGGCAAACCAAAAGGAAAAAGCAAGTCAAAGACAAATATCTATAAAAATCTAATCCAAAATATATAGTGTCCACCACAGGAAAAAAATTCACATTGACTACTGATATAGCCAACTCGACAGTGTTAGTCATCCCAAACAGCACTCCTGTTACGAGATATTTTTCTATCATTAAAATATTAAACCAGTTCCCTTGGAAAAATATCTCCTGCAATATAGCATGGTTGGGTATAGTCAAATATTAGACAATAAACACAAACAATTTGTTAAGTGTAGAGCAAAGTATTACTATACTGTCTACAAGTCGTATGGATGTCAACAATGATGCTGCTCAATTTCCTAGTCAATTCATGGTTTGTATGTATTTTTATATCATTGTGATTATTTATTTATTAACTTACGGTATATTTCAGTATTTGGTGATGGAAATATAGAATGTTTAATGATTACAGCTTAATATTTGAATAATGGAATACATATTTTGTTACTCTTGATCCGCATAACGGTCCAGTACACATTAGTATAATTTCTGTAAGAAGATCAACATTAGCACAAAATCGTTGGAGTCTTAAACGTAAAATATATTTTGGGTAATTGTATATTCATTATTAATATATTAATATTTTGTATACTCAATTGTTTTTTTTGTTTTCGGTATTTACAGAATTTTTGTAGTCTCGAAAAAGAAATTGGTGCTACAATGGGAAATCCATCCTACCTTTTTAGGTAAATATTGGATTTATTGTCTAATACTCTTGCATAAAAAGTTAACATTATTATTATATTTTAGCTGTCAAAAAAGTTATGATCTATCATGATAAAGATGAACTTTCACCTCACTGGGATCGAGATTTGTTATTTGATGCTGACAAGCTTTGTATTGTTACAGATAGTGACACAAAAAATTGCAATGTAAGTAATTTTTATATGTCCGTCAAGTTGGCACCGGCACAATACGCTAGGACTATACATCTGTTATTCAAAAATTGCTAGGAATTTGCTAGATTTTGCTAGGTCATTTTCAGAATTTGCTAGTATTTCGTTTAAGTGTAAATCAAAATTCAAATATGCCGGTGCCACCTTGACGCAGCACCGGCACATTGTCCGATCGGCTCGAAAGTGGTACCGAAAAATTGCTATTTTGAAACAAAATATAAAATCATACTTTACTATGAAATATGTACATTCTAACTTTTATAAAATTAAAAATGATTAAAACTATTCACATAAATTTGTATTAACAATTTTAGAAAAATTAAAATATACTGGATCTTTTGGGTTGTTAGAATCTTTATCTGATTATACTTTTGATAGTTTTTTGAGTTTCTTTATTAATTTTGCATTTGATAATGACAAACTAATAAAATATATTTTATACTTTTTTACAAATTACAGTTTTAGTTACTAACATTTTTTTTTAAATTTATTAGGTACCATACACACATTGCTGAGTTATTTTGCACAAACCAAGTACTGAAGAATAGGACGGACTTCACATTGTCTTCACTCAAGTGGTTCTTTGTCGATCTCGTAACAGGAGTACTGTTCGGGATGTCTAACACTGTCGAGTTGGCTATATCAGTAGCCAATGTGAATTTTTTTCCTGTGGTGGACACTATATATTTTGGATTAGATTTGTATAGATATTTGTCTTTGACTAGCTCTTTCTTTTTGGTTTGGCATTCCATTCAAAAAAGTACTTTGAAATCGTTCAAATTTTCTTCTTGACAATCACATAGGACATTGTATTATAATATTTCCAGCATTCATAAAGTTTTTCTTTAGCAATAACACTAGCAATATTAACAGTAATACATATTGAGATAGATTATTGAAAATGTCAGACCTAACATTACTGCTGTATATAAAAGTTCTTGAATTCATCATTGTCCTTATTTACTCCATATTAAACTCGTTCTTGATTTTTCTATTTTTGTTAAATAAATGTATTAAAAAAAAAACCAAAGAAATACATTGCACTATACTAAACATATTGTTTGTGAGTGCTGTCAAATATATGACTATACTCAGCCTGTAGTTTACTGTAAGATACATTTGTCCTAGAGAAGTGGTTCAATATTTTCTTTGTACATACCAATGATACATACTCATTAAGTATTAAATGTCTTTGAGTTAACTTTCTTGTGCAGTTTTTTGGAATATACTCATAAATAATTTATGATTATTGTAATTTTTTTTCTTTTTTATAAATTATTGTTTATTTTATGAATTTTAGTGAAATTTTCATGCATCTACAGTAATTCGTTTTTGAATTGTAACGAAATAAGAAAATCGGTACATGAGAAATCGAGTGAATATCTAATCTTGTAAAAATTTGAACTTAAAATGCTCATAAAAATTTATGTTGACTTGCTTATAAACATTTTTTCATTGATAAAATTAGGCAAACTTATAAGGATTCTTGTATCACATTTTCAAACATTAGATATAAAAAGAAAAATTTTTATGAATTTCTAACTCAAAATAAATTACACATTTTCGTCATTAATACGTATTTTGTCAAAATTTGAACTTTGATTAGGTACCTATAAAAAAAAATTGTGACTACGGATTTTTAATATTTTTCATCTGCCTTTGAAACTATATATTAGAAGCCTACTATTAAATTTTCAAGATTTTTTACCCAACAAATAAAATTTTATTGACATTTATAGAAAAAAAAACTAAAAAAATTGGAAACTGAAAATGTCCGTTAACAGCTCAAAATAAGTCAGAAGATTTTGAAAATGCTTAAGTGTGTAGAAAATGCTTATATAAACATTCAGTCAAAATTTCATGTATCTACGGTAATTTCTTTTAAAGTTATACCAAATACCAAAATCAATTTTGTTGAAAATTGGTTTTCCGTAAAAATTCCCGTTTTTCCTTAATTTTTCATTTCTTTTTCACGGCGCTCATGAAAACTACTGGGAAATTTTGACTTTTTATCCCCCAAAGTACCAACTAGATTCACTTTCCTATCAGAAAAGGTACTATTGAAGGAAATCGAAGCATTATTACTGCTCTAAAAGGTGTCCTCAGACACAAAAAAAAAAAACACACACATCATTGTGAAATCAATACATTCATAGCTCCGCTCAGAATCTAAAAAATACATCATTGTAAAACCATTAACATTCAATACTCCGCTCGGAATTTAAAAAAATTATATTTTTTTTTTCTAATCGGTGTTTAAAAACGGGTTTTTATGGATTTTGTCTTTTCTTATAACGTTTTCAAATGAAATATTCATTGTCACGCAAGATAACGACGATAACGACGATAACGATAGTTGAACGTGACAAGTGGCATTAATTACTATAGTTGCGTGTATCGGTAATAAATTATTCAAGTCCACTTTCATATGATACAAATTTGATGTTGAAAGATCATTTTCTTTATATAAATATATCTTAAGTAACCTACGATATAATTTTAAGGAACATAATTTAGAAATGTACATAATTATAAATTTTAATTCAGAAAAATAATATATTTTAAATATTAAATACTTTCAAAAACTTTTTTATTTTATAATTTGTAAATGTCTATCATGTTTGTAAGAAAATAAATAATACATTTCGTAATATTTTAAGAATACATTTTATAATGAAATTTTGTACTTTTTTTGAAGCAATATTAATATGAATTATACTAGCATCGATGATGTATAATAATAATTATTAATAACCAGTTCAAGTTAATATTGAATATTTATTGAATTAAGGGGATTTCAGCACACGTATTTTTGTATACGTTTTGTACCAATAAGTGGTAGTCAATTAAACATACTTTGGAATGTCCAATTTAATTTTTGATAAAATATCCAGGCTTTTTGGGTTTTTTATTTTTCAATTTTAAAAAATCTTCAAATTATGATTTTTTTCAAAATTCCCATGAATTATTGCAGTACAATTGTTTTCATTTTGGGCACATTTGATTTTAAATCAAAAAAGTGATTCCTAAAGTACATAGTATAGGAGATTAAAAATTCAACTATTTTTTCAAAATTAAAATTCGAATTTCAGAAAGTATGTACAACGAACAATTAATATAAATTTAAAAAAATACTGGCACAAGCCCTAAATCTGGGGGCTAGCGGAACACAATCATAATAATAATGAAAGTTGTTGATCAATTGAATTAAAATATTGTTCTTAAATCAATGAATTTTCCTAAAACCTATTTTTAATACTAATATTTTTAATTTAAAATATCATGATTAGATGAAATTTTTTCCAGAGTAGTACTGATTAGGTACTAAAAAGGTTGTTATTTAAAATTTTAACCGATTTTGAATATTTTATTAACCTGTTTTGAAAGTAAATATTTATCAAATGTATTCAGTGGGATGGGAGGTAAATTTCTATACAATCATCACCATATCTATGGCCCTGAATAATACTCAAACTGGAAAATAGGAAAAATGTTAAATTTTAAATAATAATAAATTATTGATTCAAAGTATAGATATAATGAAAATAAATTATATATTCACAAATAAATACATTTTTATTAATTTAGTAGGTATTAATAAATTAACGTTTAAAGGAGATATTCCAGAATCTTTGTTAATTTTATTAAAATATAAAATGTTATATGTATTCTCTATACTAGTATAATTATTTATGAGTTACAACTATTACATACTACACAGTTTAAAATCCTTATTGGGATGAAATAGGATATGCTAAGTTAAAATATAATACAATAATTCGCTTAATAGTACATCTTACATAGTCAGACATAATCATAATATGTAACATCACAATAGGGGCAAGCATGTATTTTGAAACACCTATGACTATTTAATTTTGAGTCTATACACCCACCCACCCACTGAACCCTCACAAACACAAATTATCCTCTTTAAAACAGAGTAGCTTCGGCTGTATCTGAGAGGGGGTCCAAAGAGTCTGAATTCACATTATAGCCAACCAACCACCCACCCACCTATCTATTTACCAATGACATTTGTCATAAGTAGAGGTCGGATTTATATTCTCTTAAAATCCTTAAAATATGATGTTTTTATGTCACATAAAATAGGCAATATATTCTCTTAATATTCTTTTAAAATACCAGATATATGATGTTTTATGTGTTTAAATATGCAAAATATTCTTTTAATATTAAAAAAAAAATTCAGTTTAAATTTATTTTTTATTAATTTGGTTTTAAATATATTTAATTTAATTAATTTTACAATAACAATTGATAACTATATATTGTTCCATATGTTCCGGTGTCATTTTAGTACGCCGGTTTGTAAGAATGTTCTTGTATATGCTGAAGGATCGTTCGACATCAACCGATGTCACTGGAGAATATTGCAAGTCCGCTACCATAGTCGGTGAATAATTTTCCGGAAGTTGTACTGTGTTATTTCCACTAAGAACTTGTCCAATATTTTTCAAAAATTTGTATCCTTTGTTTTTTTGTTGAAGTTGCAATATTTTTGTCTTTACTACTTCTCCTTTTTCTCCTGGTATCTGCTCAAGTTGTGTAAAAGTGTTTTCGATAATATTTATCATATCAACTAAGGCAGTATTTGATTTTTCCAAACTTTTGATAGTTGTAACAATTTGAAGAAAATTAGTTTTAATAAAAATCAAATCATTTTTTACAGACTGTAAGTGTAACATGTTTTTGCATTTTTCAATACTGACTGACGACTTTTCTTCACTTAATTTGTCTATAACATTTTTCAAACCCTCAAAATGATCGCAATTAAATACAGCGGCTTCCAGCCAAGTTCCCCACCTAGTTAATACGGGTTCTGGGGGTAATGACACATTGGGCAATATTTCTTTGTACACCTGGACATGATATGGCGCTTTTAAAAATACTTTTTTTAGATTACTGATTAATTTGTTCACATTTGGAAACATTTCTCTGACCTTCTCTGCAACCCTGTTCATCATGTGAGCTACACACGTAACGTGAATTAAATTTGGGTAGAAAACTTTTAGTGTATCACCGGTTTTTGTCATGTATGGAGCTGCATCCGATAACATTAACAACACTTTTTCGTCATTTCCACCCAACGGCCATAATAATTTTAGTCCATCATTGATAAACCGAGCAACAGTGGAATGATTAGTTTTTTCCAAAACTTTGCATGTCAGGAGAAATGGGCGAGTCGGAGTATTTGATTTTAATATTCCCACCAGTAAATTTGCAACATAACGACCGTTTGTATCTGTAGTTTCATCTACAGCAATCCAAATATTATTTTCACCAATTTCATTTTTAATTTTTGTTAAAGTACTATAGTAGCACGGTTCGAGATAATTTTTACGTAACGCACTTTCATCTGGTATATGTTTGCCAGTGTATTTCTCTAAAAATGTACGAAATTGAGGAACTTGCATTTTATACCAAGGTATATTAGCTGCTACTAAGGCTAGGCACAAATCTTTGTTAAAATCATTTAAGTTGTTTTCATTGGGAGTAGCTTCTGATAAAAATAATTGTTTTGATGAAGTATTTAATTTACGTTTTAAACCATTTATGTGGACATTAGTATGTACATGTTGTGTTACCTGTGATTTTTTGGTGCAAGGAATATTTTTGTCACAAACTTGACAAAAAATTGTTGCACCGTCTGTCGTGAAAATCGTTTGTTGGTTATTGTACGACGAAATCCATTGAGCAAATAAACTTTTCAAACTGCTTGAAGTTTTCGGCATATTTGTATGTTATAAACAGTTATAGTAATATGAGACGAAAGAAAATATTATGTATGCAATAATATATCGCACTCAGATATCAACACTCGACGCGACGCGATGGACGACTAGTAGGTTACGAGAATAGTCGTGACAGCACTGACAGCTAACGAAATAACCGATGTGCTATCGCAATCGATAAGGAATACCTGGAGATTAATTTTTATTAAAACCCAGAAATAAATCATTTAGTGAACATTGTATTTATCAAAGTACTGATATACGTGAAATATGTTCATTATATGCCGATGTTAGAAAAATATTCTCAAATATTCTCTAACGTGTAAAATATTCTCTAACCCCTAAAATATGCTTTTTTATGCAAAATAAATTTTTTCCTGTGAATTCTGTGTTTCATGATTCGTAAAGATTTCTCACTCCCATTTAACTGCATAGACTAGAAACAAATATGTAAAATCATAAAAATCCGACCTCTAGTCATAAGCAAAACCAACTTTCGGCGCCCCTGTGTTTATATAAACATTTTCTATACACCATCTAATTTTGAATATGTTTTGACTGTTATTGAGCTTTTTACGGATCATTTGAATTTTAAAGTTTTTTGGTTTTTTTTTCAATAAATATCAATAAAGTTTTATCTGTTGGGCCAAAAAGTGTAAAAATTTAATACAAGGCTCCTGATATATTAATACAATATCAGTTGAAAAATATTAAAAATACATAGGCACAATTTTATTTTATAAAGCATTTAAAGTTCGAATTTTGACCAAATTCATCAAAATCTCGAAAATTATAAATTATTGTAATTAAACAATTATAGAATGGTCAGTCAAAATATTCACATAGCTATTACAAAACGTTTGAATGGGGCATCTAGAACTTGTACTTTAAATATATTAAAAAAACTATGTAAGAAAATTGTATAAAAACTGCGCATTGCCTAAAAATAATCAATATTTATTTTATTTTTCATTAATTTGCTCAATATATTTGTACGAAATTTTTACGTGGGTTGCAGTTTGTTATATAATAAGTAATGTAGGTACGTTTCGAACAACAATAATTATTATATTTACATATTTTTAAAAACATTTTTACAGGTGGTGATAACCGTGATTCGTGGTAAGCCGTATTGGCACAAGTCAACACCGTACAAAGTAAACGATGGCAACTGCAGCAGGTGACGACAGGTTACAAATAGCCGCAGACGATTCACCAGCGGACAATAACGATACCTCGAGAGGCCTCGCAATGCCGTTCTCCTTGATCAAGCTTGCTTACTTCGCCTGTTCGCCCGAGTCGCGTGAATTATATGATGTGAAGTGCCACGGAGGAGTGTCGGTCGACTTGCAGAATTGCTGCGAACACCTGATGGAGCACGGCGATAGGTTGCGGCCCTTACAACCAACCAGCAACAAAATATTAAACGTGTGCACCGAAGCCGCCTTGAATGGGCACTTGGACTGTTTGAAGCAGGCGCATGTCGCGGGCATTCCATGGACTTGGCACACGACCGAGGTAGCCTGCCGAGCTGGGTCCTTTGATTGTTTGATGTATCTACATCAGAACAATTGCGAAACGGGCGGCCTAGATTCCTTGTTGGCTGCGGCCTTCGCCGGCCAAATACACATCCTGGAATATGCATTTTTGAACAACGTGTTCTCGTTCCCGCCAAACATATGCACGTTGATCGCGAGGTTTGGCAACTGTGATTCCTTGCTTTACTTACGGTCTCTAGGCTTCAGGGTTGACCAAAGAACAACCGCGGCGGCCGCGTTATACAACCAACTGAGATTCCTAAAGTGCCTGCGGGAATATAACTGCCGTTGGGACGCAACGACGTGCCTCGCTGCAGCGCAAAACGGCAACATCAAGTGCCTCAAATATGCGCATACCAACGGGTGCGAATGGAACCTTCACACAATTATAATCGTGGCCATCTACAATCAGCCACGCTGTTTACGTTACGCAGTAACACATGGATGCCCGACATGGTTACCAGGAACCCATGATGCTTGAGCAAAAATTATGATTTTATTTCATCATCCACTGGCGCGCGTATATTGTATCGTTCTATAATTTTTTATTGTATCTTTGTATGTTTTATGATCAATGATATTAACATAACTACTTATTTTAAGTATTAGGTACTATAATAAACGCAATCATACCCGTAAATACACAGAAATATTCAATCTTTTATAAATACATACCTAATATGACAGCTGGTGCGTGCAGTGTACTGAGTGTGCTATGATATATTAAGCATCCCCTTGGCACAGGGCTCTTGACAAATATGGATGAAATTAAAATAATGTATATTTCTTATTAAAAAATATATTTGAAATTTTGAAATTGTTAAGTACCTTTTTGATGTGAAATGGTATTTCTTAAAATAAAATATTAACAAACTATAAATCATTACTAATTCAGTCTTGTCAAGTGTTCAAATGCTATTTTAATACTTCAAATACATTTAAAATACAAATGTATTTTAAACATTAATAATAATAAGTTTATTTTGCCAATTCAACATTTTATAGTTCAACAAAAAATATATAAGAATGGAAAGTAAATTAAATCAGCAACACAAAAAAAAGAAGTAATATCTTATATATAAAATTCACCGGTCACAATATTTGTTATTGAACTCCTCCAGAATGGCTCAACCAATTTTCTAGAAATTTTTGTGTATATTTAGTAGGTCTTAAAATAGGCCATAAGCTATTTTTTAAACCCCTAGGTAGTATAGGCAACCAACCCATATATTATAAAAATGTAATAAAAATGTGTGTTAGTGGTCGCACTCTTTCGTAACATGTCGCGGTCGTTATCGCAACGAGGCGTCTCTATCGGCGTCTCTATTGACGTCCGCGGGACCGCGACCGACAACCGGTGATGATTCGAGTTTTTACGCCGGACCGTTCTAGCGAGGAGACACCGCGATCGTCACCGTTACTTTTTATGTAAATATAACAATCAACACTGTTAATAAAAACTTATCAACGTTAACAAAGTGTCGCTGTTGTTTATAAGTTTTGCCCTAACCGTTCCTACACCTACAAACAGCTTGACCGATTTTAATGATATTTTTTTTTTGTATATTTGGTAAGTGTGAGAATAGGTCTTAAATTATTTTTCACCCGAGGAGGTGCTCAAATGTGGATTTTAAAATGTAGGTACGGTGAACATTTTTGTTTATTATCTGATTGCCATTGGTTAATCGGGCAGATCAGGTTTGCAGATCATAGGGGTAACTCGGACGACTGCGTAACGAAAATAATAATGTTCAAATAACGTATTTATCCGAAACAAATTTTCAAACATTGCCTTCCAAGATGAATGAGTTGCCTTGGGATTGCTTACCGGGGTGACTGAGTTACTTACTTACTGCAGCGAGTTACACTCAAAAGGAGTTGAACAATCATCATTTTTTTAAGACTTGGCATTTTCTACAGGCAACAAAATGCACGGGATCAGCTAGTAATACGATAAAAATAATTGAATTAAATTAAATTGACCAACTTCTAGAAACCTAAAACCTTGTGCTAAGAAGTGAGAGTTTCTTATAACATTATACATTATATCATATATATTACACAAGAGAATACTTTTTTATTTGAAATTCAAGTTACAATTTATTTTGTAGTTAATAACTTATAAAATATTAAATTGTTATAGGTAAGGCTTGAACGTTTAATACAAGGCTCCTAGTGTGGATAATTCTTAAAAAACATTATTAACTTTTTTTAATAATTGTCTAGAATATTTATTTTTATTTTTTTCGTGGTCGCCCGATCTGTAATCATATATCGATAAAGTAAATAGTCTTCCGTAACGTGCCGATGCCACTAAAATAATTGTATTTGTAATATAAAAGTAAGTATACGTGTATTAATAGTAATAATAATCACCGCGATAGCATCAATATGAACTACCTATACTCAACTAATAATAAAATAATATTCAAGAATGGACCAAATATTCAATTCTTCTCTCAAATAATAAAAATGTATTTCGTTTAGAAGCAACAATCTGTAGCTTTGATTTAGACATTTAGATCGAGAACTGTTCAAAACTCATCGAAAAAACGATAAAGCGCAACGGGGATTTTTAATTTAAATGCTTCATAACATAACCGTTTCATTCATCTAAACTATTAGAAATACTATAAAGCTGAAGAGATTGTTTGTTTGAACGTGATAGTATCATAAACTACAGGACTATTTTCAATAAGAGTTATATCAATAGATTTCTTTAGCTTATTTTTTAATCCATGTGTGTTTAAATAGGGTACCTCACACGAATTTAGTTTTGGATCACGAAAATCATATACCTATGTTTTTGTCTATTTAAATGGTCGCCATTGGTTATAAATTATATTAGGTAGATACTATTATAATTTATAACTTTATTATAATAAATAGAAATATGGTTTATATTAAAAAAAAAAAATTGAAGGAAATGAAATTATGAACATTGTAATGATATCAATATCATTTATAATGGGTCGCTGTAAATTGCGTCACTTTTTAATTGTTTTATGTAAATTGCGGCCCGTGTATATTTTGTATACACGTAAATAATTGCGGACGAGTATATTTTGTACATACGTAAATTTCGACCGAGGTATAATTTGGAAATTATACCTGGGAGCCGCAATATATTCAAAATATTTTTTATTCATATTCTATATTTACCTATATTAAAATAACTTTTATACATTTGTAACGTAATATTTTAAACATGTCAACCCTACGTCTAAGGCTTTTTTTGCAAAATCAATATTTCCCTTCTCATTTTTCAGACTTAGGACTGGCAATATAATTGTATAAATATTGGTATGATTAAAAATATTAGTTTTGCTGTTTTAGATTCTGAGCGGAGCGATGAATGTATTGATTTTACAATGATGTGTGTTTTTTTTTTATTTTATTTTTTCGTTTATGTGTAAGATGGAGACAACACATGTGGGTGCGACGTAATTTTAATCATAAAGACTTAAAACTTTTATACGTATATTATCAGTTTTACTTTTTCCAGTGACATAATAGTGTGTCATCGTTTCTCAAACTGTGGGTTGTGAACCACTAGTGGGTCATGAGTCAATTCTTGGTAGGTTAAGAAAAGTTTTTTGAACTGTATAGATTCTAAGAAATATATATATACTATATAGGTGCATGTATTATTCATATATGATAATATGGATATAGTTTAAAAGTACTGTGTTAGACAAAGATGACACACCGTATCTCATTGCTTAACTAGTTATTTATGTTGTGCGGTACACATTTGAAATTTTGGAAAAAGTCAAGCCATTTGGTCGTCTGTGTCTTATTAAAGAGTACCTTTGCCTCTACCTGGAAAATTTTGAATTAAAATATATTATGTTTGATTCAATGTGAATTTTTATCTTTCAGAGATAATCCATTACAAACGCATAGACTGCATTTTTTCATCCTTAGAGATATTGTTGCCGTAAGGGAATCTCTAAGTGTAGAGGCTCAGACCATTCCTTTCCCTCTAAGATTAGAGAGCCATGGTGTTCCCGAGGGAAACTGATATAACTATGACAAATTTGATAATGCAATCACTTGTAACTTATGATATAAGACAGTTACATTTGGTTGACTCCATAAGAACTTTTCTGGGTGTCCGTGCATTACATTTTTGTTCTGAATTATACAACTTTGCTAATAGTCCATATGAGATTACTGACTATGATCGCAATGTTCGATATGCTTATCGTCTGCATGATATTGAATGGACCGTAAAATAAACAAAATATTGCAAAGTATGACTCATTGTTAATATAAATTTATGTACGTACATTTTTAGGAACAAATTCCACAAATCCGTATTGTTTGTGAGATCACTATACTGGATTCAGATGAAAAAGAATTTCAAGCGCCAACTGAAATAGAAATGATCAAAGTTAGCTCTGGCACTGATGACTTTGATGATAAAAATCACTCCTTGCAGTCTATCGATTCACCCAATTCTGTCGCAATAGACCAAACATCTACATCTACTGGAATTCCTGGAATTCAAAATTCGTTACAAAACAATAGGTATGAAAATTATTAATTCAAATATTGTTTATTTATTGTATAGGTATATAAAGATATAAAGATGTATTATTTGTATATTTTTGTTCATTTGAATTGATAATATTTTAGGAGACTAAACATATTCTTAATAACTGTTAATTATTCTTCTAGTTTTTAAAACAGCCGTTCATCTCAAAAGAGTCCTCATTCAAATTCTTCATCAGATGATGAATCTTAAATAATTGCTACTTGATGTTCTTCAACTGCTTATACATAAAATCACCGGATATTAGTAACTTCTTCAAATCACCAGATATTAGTAACTTCTTAAAAAAAAAAGTTATAAAATAATTAAAAACAAGATATTCATGGTCTGAAATTCACAGTAGCAACAGAAATCTTTTGTAATCAGGATCATCCAACTTTCCGAGGGAAACAGATATCATTCAATTATTGTATTCTAGCCTCTATGTATCTATGTATATTATTGTTATTTATAATTCATGAATTATTGTAATCACAGTAGAAATTATAATTTACATTCTAGGTAAACAGGAATGAGAATTTATGATTTTTATAATTAAATAGTTTATGTTTAAATCTGTATGTTTTCTGTACAAAGTAAAAACAAAAATGTATGATAATCTTAATGTGTTGTGTAATAGATTCAATTGAGTATTTTTTAAGGTAATATAAGACTTTTTTGTTGTATTTTTTGTGTAAAATAAAGATATTTTATTCTTATTTGTTTGTTATCCCAACGAGTTTTTATTTTTAAAAAAGGTGGACGGGTGGGTAATAACATTGCTGTACATTTTTTGTGGACTATGTTATTGTAATGGATTTATTAGATTTGAATTCAGTGATAACGTATTATAAATAAATATAAAATATTATAAAAATTTAGTAATTAAAAACCACTGAATATCAAATATCGTTAACATTTTTAAATCTTAGTTATTTTTATGAGTCTCGGGAACAGAGCCCAAATTCGGAATTTTGCGGTCTAGGCCTAACTTTTTTATGGGACAATTTATTATTATCTAAATTATTAACTTAAATTATAAATTCCGTCTTTTTACTAGGTATGTTGATTTTTATATTCAATTAATTGTATAAGATTATAAATAAATTATACCATAGTCTATAAGGAATTATTTAATGTTGATTAATATAAATAAAACGTTGAAATAAAAAATATAAAAATAAGTAAAGCAGTGTAGATACAGTTTTTAATTTAAACAAATGTTTACTGATTTACATTATGTACACAAAGTCAAAATGGTAATGCATTTTTCAACATAGTCAATATAAATAATAAACAAATTTACATGATTTGACTGTTGTTTTTTTCTAGATTTTAGTTTACTAAACTTCTGTATTAGATCTGAAAAATAAAGTGTGTTAGTTATTTCCTTTTCAGCAGATAGACGAACGAGTGAGCTTAATTTTTCTTAGTGAAGGGACGTTCTTCTGGCGTTTTCAATTAGTTCTAATTTTAAATTTGTTTTTTCTAAAATGATTGATGTATGGAACTAATACCATGTCCATACTTTTTTTAAATTCCGTCCCACTTATGTAGTCCGAATGGCAATCTTTTATAAAAAGAGTTTTTTCCGTTAATTAAGAATAAGCATGGTGCTCTACTTTCTTCGTCTAGCAATAACCGAATCTTAAGTCGAATGTGCTCATACATGTTGCTTTCTTGAATTTAGCCAGTATTGTGTCAATCGTTATTGGGCGCTCTCGATTTGATATAATTACTTCGATGATTTTACGCGCATCCAAACAAAGCCTGATCTGGCCGCCGTTCGATCTGTTCTGTGATCGGTTCCACTATTTAGCTCTGCTGGGTTGGGTCACTTGCTGGTCGTCTCGTCAGGCACATATACGGAATATAGTGAATTAATTCCGACAGAAATTCTTGATCTAGTCGATGAATCCATATCTGTTGTTGAAGCTTTAGCACCGCCCTAGGTGTCTGAAGCTATCCCGCCCGACGTTTAACGGTCATCACGTCTATCGAAAATTTCTTTTCCATCGTTTGATGGACATTTATCCGAGTGACCTGTTTTCCGTTACCATTATATCGTACTCATAGCGACACCCTTCCCCCGCCCACGAACTCTCAAATATAGAACGGATGTACTACCTCTTAGGAGGCCTCACTCGTTAAGCTCTTAATACCATAAGAAATATCACGGTTTCTGAGAACACCAAGTACCTTAACCTTGGTTGAACGCTTTGACAACCTGAGGAAGTTAGCGACAATTAATTGACATAACTGCCCTACCCATTCACAAGAATCCGTGGATAATCTAAAAGATCTTCTAAATTTGTTTTCAGATCACGTGTCAGGGTTGAAATCGTTGAACATTCCGTGTCTCAGTGAGTTTCTTCTGTTCATACTGTCTTCGCGCTCTTTGTCATTGTACACCAGCTAAGCCTTTTAAGAGATCAATAATACTGAATTTCCTGTTTTTTTCTTATATCGCTTCATGTGTCAAGACTCGTGTATTATTTCTGGAGGCTATCAAATGTTCTAAAATCGAAAAAAATCTGCTCAGGTTCTTCCACTATAATTCCACTGGACAAAACAACTGTTTTTTTGAGAACAGCCTTGGTTCATGTGCGTGACCACGATGGTTATATGTAACGCCAGTCCGAGTTCTCATTCACTCAATTTCTCAAATCAGTGCTTTATCCACTCTCTGTATGGAACGACTGGGTCTAAAAATAAGTAGATGGACTGTACCGAAAACTGGTTTGTTTAGTGTATCCATACCAGCAATATCAGGAAAAGTTGATTGTTATGTGACATCCAGACTTGCGACGGACCTGTCATTTTCCTTGAATATGCCATCCCAAAATCTACCGAAGCTTATCCAGGCCGTTCCACTTACTTTGAAATGCTACTAGGATCAGATGTGTTTTTACGTATTATGGATGGAAAACAAATGTCACTCGATGACTTTCTACCTGTTGCATATGGATCAGTCTTTGGTTGGGTTTTGAGAGGCGAGTTCTCTAACAAACGTTACTAATCCACTAGCTACGGATATTACATTTAATATTAAGACATACACAATTACCATATTAAATTCCATTTGAAATATTATTAAAGAGTCTGTTGTTACCTTTCGTAACTTACTTATATCTACTAACCTTTTGGATATAGATACTTCTATTAGATTTACTTCTCGGAAATAATATGAAATTTTCTGTATGGATTTCACAATCCTGGGTAGTAGTCAACCTTCCTACGCCTGAGATCTTAAATGTTAATATTTGGTAACACACTAACAGGTTCTACACACTTGATGGTCACTAAAGTTGGTTGTGTATAAAATAACCATGCATTACAATCAATTAACTTATCCCAAATGGGTGTTGTTAATGTTACCAATTTTATTTTGCAAGTTACTGGGATTGTCTAATATGCTAAAAGTGCTACTTCACAAATGTTTGATCTCGAGAGGTGGTGAAATGTTTGACCACATTTACATGATTTGTAGGTTCCTAAATTTAGATATGATTCCTACTGTTTCCCTGTTATAGTGAAAAATTCCTCATTATCATTATTAATTACCAAATATTCGACTTCTGGTTCAATTAAAATTAATTTATAGGTAGAACATAATTGGTAATGAAACAAGTCGATACACATTAAATACTTTACTTGAAATCAAGGGTATTTCAATAGAAAATATAAAGTACTCGCCTTGCGCGAAAATCGTTGTCAGAGATTTTGAAAAGTTTTGGCATAGACTCAAGTATTACTTCTATAGGGAGGTTGTTTCCTAAGGGTAAGTTGATTTTAATTTCTTTTAATTCCAGTATTAGTTTTCTGGGGGTAATTACGCTAGTGTAGATCTTACCATTCAGTGCTGCATTTATGATGGCAATAAAGTTTTGTGTTTCGTAAGCGTACTAATTGAAAGTTACGTCGAATAAAAAGGCTTGTTCTAACAGCTTATTTTTAAATTCTAATTTGTTGATAATAACGATACTTTCTTTGGTCAATCCTTGTAAAACTGCAAGTTATTTTCGAGTTTCTGATGATATTCTGTGACTTCCTGCAAAGTATGGTTTGCATCCAAAATTTCTGCTTTTACAACTCTTGTTATTTCTTTGACTAAATTAATATTCTGGATTTTGTTTTTGGTTGATTCTAAGATATGTTTAACCATGAATCTTGTGTCGATTTTCGAGTATGCACCATACAAAATGTTGATCAGGCGCTTGAAGGTGCCTCTCAATCCTCGGCAATTTAGAATTTCATTATTTGAGTTATGCTCTATCGATAACATCGTGTTACGACGATTTAACCGAATTTCATACAAAAATAGTCAGATTGTAGTAGAAAATTGGTGTATGAATTGATTACAAATGTTTTCTATTTCTGCATTACCAAAGTTTGCTATAATTTGCTTACAAATTGTTCCCATTTTATTATACTGGGTCATTAACTTATCATATTTTGTGGTCAAGATTATAATGTCCACATACGTTACCAAGTCCCATTTAGTGTGAGAAGTTTTGATCATTCCGTCAGATTCATAATAGAATCCTTTGTGGTCCGGGAAGGTAAGTAATGTTATAATTTTCTTAAGCTTCTGATGTACTATTCCATTTCCACATTATCAGGATTACAATTTTCAGTGATGATGGATTTTTCTTGAAAACTCCAAAGAACGCCATGGTGAGTTTCCTAAACAGATTAATTTTCTGGTTTCATTTTTCATGAAATAATTTCAGTAAATTTTGGTAAATGGTCTGGTTTTTCTTGTTACTTTTTTTTATGGTTACATTATTATTTGTCGGATTTACATCTAAAATATCATACGGACCCAACCATTTCGGAGACAGTTTGTGTTTTGCGGCTTTTTCTTGCAGTAAAACCATCTGTCCTACTTCAAAAATTTGATGTTTTGCTGTCTTGTCGTACTGTTCATTTGACTTAGTCTTTGCTTCCAAAAAATTGCTTCTTGCAAAATCCTGAGTTCCTTGTATTTGTCTTTAATCTTCGTATTGGTAATCATTATAATTATATTGAGGGTTTGGTTCGTTAGTGAAAGATGTGAGGATTTTTACAGAATTTCCATAAACCAAATGATAGGGCTGGAATTTCGTCACTGAATGAACAGTGAAGTTGTGGCAAAACATCGCATATGGGATTTTAGTATCCTAGTTTAGTTGATCTTTTCCGATAAATGTTCGTAAATATTCTGCTAAAGAACGATGGCTTCTTTCGAGGCTGTTATTGCTCTGAGGGTGATAAGGTGTGGTCGACGTCTGCCGAATTTTGAGGAGTTTCCACACCTCTTTGAAAACGTTGCTTAAAAATTCCGTCCCACACTCTGTCACCAGACTTTGTGGTATTCCGTGTAAGCACACGAATTTGGTCGCAATAAGTGTTCTCATCATGATTCTCCATGGGTGAAGCCCATGCGAATTTAGTAAGGTCATCCTGTAACGTTAAAATGAAAGAATTCACACTATGTAAACGGGGTAGTGGTCATACCACATCTAAGAATATCTTTTCCATGGCTCTGGTAGCTATACTGGTAATCACCATAGGCTCTTTTGGTGTTGTTGTCGCTGTTTTATTCTTTTCACAGTCATGATAATTTTTTATGAATTGTTTGATTTGTTTTCTCACACCCTTCCAGTTATGTTCTTCATACATCTTATTCAACGTTCTCGTTAATCCATGATGTCCTACTAGAAAATTTTCACGTAATTTTCTTATTTTCTGTATTTTCTAGTCTTCTGTTAATTCATCTCTGGTGTAGACACAGACTTTGATGTTCGAATTCCCAAAGGTATTTTGAAACATGTTTTGGATGATTTCCCATTATAGCCCGTCTGATTCACTTTCAATTCTTGGACAAGCGAGACTGGTTATTTTTAGTTCCTTAGACAATTCTTTAAATTTCTGTAAACAAATATAGATTGGTATATGTCGACTTTTGCCAGTGATGCTCTTTCGTTAATAAGTAAAATAATGCTCGTTGTTCTAATTGAATAACAGCTACATCAATAAATGATTTTTGTTCTTTCCGCAATTGGTCCACATGTCCGAACTACCATCTCATTTGAAGGGCGATACCTCGAGACATACTGAAATCGGTGGAAACGCAATGTGCTATTAATGTAGTAGGTTCTGAGTCGACAATATTACTTGTTAGCTCAATTACATTGGTAGTAGGTTTAGCTTCGGTATTGAGAAAAAGTTGGTAGTCATCAGAAGGCCCTGTATTGCATAGAGGTTCTGAAGAGTTTGAGATTTCCGGTGGTTCTGGGATTTTTATTTTGTCAAAATCATTTGAAGGCGTTACGCTAACTTCAAGTTTTGAATGTTCTGGCTTTGTTTTGGATCTAGTCGTGACAGTTATGATTCGACTCAATGCATCCACGTTGGTGTTGTTAACACCTGACTTATAATGGATTTCATACTCGTATTTTCCAATTTCAATCTCCATCGGACTAATCGGGACCCCTTGTCCTTCACGTTGAAGAGCCAGCAGAATGCTTGATGGTCTGTAATAAATTTGAATTTCTGAACATATAAGTACGGTCGGTATTGTTTAACTTCCCATACTATTGCACAAAGTTCCTTCTCTGTTGGATTATAATTTTGCTCTGCTTTGTTGCGAGTACGCGATGCATAAGGTATTGGTGGATCTTTCCCAATTGGTCCTTGAGATAATATGCAACCAATTGCAAAATTGCTGGCGTCACATGTGAGATTAAACAGTTCTTCAAAATCAGCGTATTGTAGAAGAGGTTCTTTTGTGAGAATAGCTTTTAATTTGTCCAACGCTTCTTGGCAAAGGGCTGACCAATAAAATGGAATATGCTTCTTTAATAATAACGTGAGAGGTTTTGCAATTTGCCCATAATTTGGAACGAAACGTCGGTAATAACCTGACAGTTCCAAAAATGATTTGATCTCCTTAGAATTTGTTGGCATTGGAAATTTTCCTACGCAATCAATCTTCTGCGGGTTAGGCCTTACACCTTTGTCGAATATGACAAGTCCTAAATAGTTCACTTCTTTTCGCATGAATGAACACTTTGATGGTTGGAGTTTGAGGTTTGATTCTCTTAATCTGACGAATACTTCTTTTAATTTTCTTGAATAATCTTCAAGATTGAGGGGATAAATTATGATGTCCAAATACACAAATGCTTTGATCACATTCAATCCCATTAATACGAAATTCATAAGGCGTTAAAATGTGACTAGAGCTCCCTTCAACCCGAATGGAACTCTTAAAAATTCAAAATGATCTTTTTCCGTAGAAAAGGCAGTTTTTTGGCAATGGTCTGGGTTCAATTTGACTTGGTGATACCCTTGGGCCAAATCCAACGTAGTGTAATACTTGGGTTTTCCCAATTGTTCAAGTATTTCTGTAATGTTCGGTAGAGGATAAGCGTTTCCCGTTAATATCTGGTTTAATTTTCTTAAGTCCACACACACGCGATACTTCACGACACCGTTTTCATCAGGCTTCTGTGGAACTACGATTAATGGCGCATTCCAAGGGCTTTTGCTGGGCTCAATAATTCTGTCCTCTTCAAGTTTCTGAATTTGTCCATCAATTTCTTGTCGGTGCTTAAAAGGCAACCGATATGGACGTACGTTAATCGGTTGTGCGGTCTCACTTGTTTTAATCTCATGATAAATCTGGTCGGTTCAAGTTAGTTTATCTCCATCTAAATGGAAGATGATATTTGAGTATTGCTCACATATTGGCATAAGATATTCTCTTTCTTCTTAGTTTAGATGATCCAAATTTTATTTATCTCTCAGGGCTTCTAAACGGCTTTTTTCGCTGGAAAATTCTGGGATGTTCTGAGTTGTATAAACATTAACTTCATCAAACTTATAGAGATTGATTTTGTTTGTGCTTGAGTAAGTTCCACTGAAGACTCCGTGGAATTAATAACCGCTACTAATATCTGATTCTGGTGCACTTGCTTAACCATATTGCTATATATGATAGATTCTGCAATCTTTTGAGCTGGGATTAAAAGTATTTCACCTTCTGATATTCTGTGATAGGTATAGCAATTAATGTTTCTGTGCGAACTTGTATCTTCATTTCACCGGTATCTGGTACTATTAATTCGTTAGTTTGAGTCTGAACCAGCCATAGACAATTTTACAAATGGATTTAATTTTCGATTTGAAGCGGAGCGGGTTGTAAGCATTAAGAAAATAAATGGAATTTTATTCTGTCTCATGAAATGGAAAAACATTGAAGAACCATCTTATATTAAACAGAGCATGGTGAAAATGCGCTGTCCAAATTTAATGACTGATTTTTTCGAACGTAACCTCGTTGTAGTTTACTAAAATCATCAATGGGTTAATATAATTAAGCTTGATTTTATTTATAAATATATTTTAATATACTTTCTTATATTATGGGTTATGAAGGTATAGTTATATTATAATATGTACCTAAATAAAATATTTTGTTAGGACCTATAATAATTATTAAAAACAACTTATACCCTGTTCAAAATAAGAACCAGGCGGCCGCCACAGACAAAACTGGTTTTTAAACGTAAATCTGATGTCTACTATAAAATATTATACTATGAATAATATGATACTATAATCCAAGCTATTTTTTTCAAACTGTTGTTCTTCATAATCTATATTTCATGAATAGAAATGTATGATATAGGCACTTTTATTTAACATTGGCGTAACTATCAGGGAAGCAAAATAGATGTTTTATTGCGATATGTGAATCACATAGTGTTGAGCAAACCGATGTCATTATCGATATATTGATTTCTTAAATATCGATGGCTGATATCGATATCGATATTCTATTTCAAAATAATAATTTAAAACACGTTTATTAACCTTTGATAATACTAAGGTATAAATTAACATAAATAAAACCAAAATAATAGTTGTCTAATGTCTAAACACTTAATAAAATAATTGTATTTGAGTATGTGACAATATGTAATATGATTATTGATTATACGAATAAACTTTTAGACTTTGTTAAAAATCAAAATCTTAAATACTAATAAAGGAATTTTGAAATGTTCAAAATTCTAAAAATGCCAATAATTATTGTCCAACGACCGTAAAAATAATAATTTTGACTGTGTTGCTTAGAAAGCTGGTTTCTTGACTTAGTCACTGTTGCTCCAACCTTAATGAAAAGTCTTCCTGTTGGAACTGAAGTAGCCAGTATCACTAAATACTTCATGACTAGCTTGTAGACTCTTGGAAACAAATTTTTTATTTCTTTCCAATGTTTCAGAGAGATCAGTTAGTGTCCGAATATTATTTTAATTTATTTAGCAATTAGGTTATTAGATCAGGTAGTTTAGTAGGTAGGTACTTGTGTATTCAATAAATACAAATAATATTCATAGTAGGTACCTATTGATATTTTTACAATATTTTAAATTACCTGTTTTGGTTCTTTATACTTACACGCTCCAAAAGTACTGGGTCATTTATTATGGACGGATCATTATGTGGTGCTATTACAGATTGCATTTTGGCTTTTTTGTTTTGTGTTAGATCATCTTGGGGTTCTCTTAAATGAATTTCATAATGTTTTCTAAGATAAACTACACCTCCGTTAGGTGTCCTGTAATCGTTACCACACTCCTTACATGTATAATTAAATTGATCTATTTTGGTTAAAACAATTCAGTAGCACTGATTAAGATGCCATTATTTGTAAGTTAAAAGTTAAATTGTAAACAATAAATTAATAAATAATCATGAACAGGTACTGCAGTACCTATGTTCTTTTATATTCTGCCGTCTGCTGCTAGTGGTAAGTGGTAACTAGTATTAATATTATTATCTTCAACCTTCAAGAATTTAAATAATATTACAATCTATAAATAGATATTATGTTTTGGTTTGGAATAATTGTTTCTACCACAACTATTGGCGATAGAAAGCTTATCAATATTTAGGCCGGTGGTGGGTGGATCTGTACCGGTCCACTGGAAAAATAACATATTACATATTTACATATAAACATCTAGTGGTCTATAGACTATAGAAACCAGCCAACTGGTATCTTTAATTGTGATTTCTGCTGATTCTGTTACCACAGTCTATTTTATAACATACTATTTATCTAAATAAGGAATTCAGGGTGGACTGACTCAATTGACTGGAGCATATTTACAAAATGTATAAAATTAAAAGAAATTAATACATTTTATTCTGTTTACAATAATTTCAAAGCTATATTGGGTATCAAATGCTATGAAAAATGTATAATATTAGTTAAATGATCAAACACAGATCATAATATAGTACAAAATATTTATTTTTAAAAGTTACCTACATAATATTTACAAGAAATCTAACATTAAGAGTAATAAATATGTTTTATTCTGCATGCAATAAGTTTAAGGCTACAGCTTGATTTTCTGACGTATGGGAAAACAAACACTTGTATCTTAAATTTTATAATTCAACTAAACATTTTGGAATTTTAATTTCTGTATTTACCAGAAAATGTCCAATAAATAGTGATGCGATTGAATTATTAAATATAGGAGTTAAATTTTCATATTTAGTTACTTCAAGAATTATTTGACCGGATGAGTTTCTAATTATTTTATCAATAAAACAATAGCATAACAATTACATAAAATATAAATATTTATCACGTTCTTTAGTAGAATTAACTTTGAAGTTTGTTTAATGAAACTGGTTCATATAATTTTGCTGTTATATTTTGGTGAATTGAATAGTTCAAATCAATTTCCTTTTTAAGTAAAGGATATTTAATGTTAGTTTCTAAATAGATATTTTGTTCGAGAATTCGATTGTATACGTCTTGAAGAGGGTATT